>NMUG010007601.1:0-11997 GCA_002855965.1 Monotropa hypopitys
ATATAACCACTTGCCATCCAGATACAATCAATTGAAGTTCTCATTACATCACAGAGCAGTACAAAGTAGAAGTACAACAAAGTAAAGAGCGGGAGTGAGGTACAAGTACTGTCCTACTACAACTGCTACGGTGAACAAAAAACTACAAGTACAAAGTAAAGAAAATACAACTGAAAATACTGTAACTGAAAGGTAAAGTGCAAGAGAGGCTACTAAAGATGAAGTAGTCAAGCCCAAGAAAATCCAGCAGTTGACTCGAACTCTAAATCACCAAGTCCGGCCTCGAAAGGTTTAGCAAAAGGTCAGTGAGAAAACCCCTAACTACTACCAAGCATGCACATCCGGTGCATGCCTATGTGCCCACAAGTAAACGTACAAACAGTAAAGAACTCAAGTGCAAGTGAAACAAACTTAACTCAAGTAACCGTGAACGTAGGCGTGTCACTAACCAAGTGTGTATAACCAAAACCTCAAATTGAGTAAGAGCAAAGAGGAAGGCATCCTAGGTCCAACCGTAGTAAACTCGAACACAATCCAATTAACCTCACCACTAAGGTCAAACAACTCTAAGGATCAACTAAGGATCCTAAACCAAAGCAATGCTAAGATATCCAATACTAACTTACCTCACGTACTTTACCAACTACCGTTATCATTACGTATTAGACTCATATATAATTTTTGGATATTTGAGGTATTCATTTCTTTCCCTTCTATCTTTCCATTCATTGATTTTATAACATGGATAAACCACGGAATCCCATCATAAGTACATTCCGGTTATCCCACCATCCTCGTTACATTACTCATTCACATTAGAAAGTTCATATCCTTTCGCAACATGGATAAACTACGGAATCTCGTCGTAAGTACATTCTGGGTTATCCTACCATCCTCATTTGTCATGTTTCCATAGTGTATAATGTCGATAGGGTAGGATAGGTATAGTGGTTGGCCGACACACTAACCATCCTCTACGTCATTCCCAAGGAATGTTGGGAGGGTTAACATCACCCCCATTGTGCACAATGTCGTGGATGGAGCAACCATCCCGGGAATCCCATCATAAGTACATTCCCGTATAAGATATATATATTCTGATTTTCCCAAATCATTGGGAGGGAAACCGTCACCCTATGATTCCACGTATGAAGTGTTTCCATCGCGTTAGGAATAAATCCAAGAATCCCCTCATAAGTACATTCTTGATTTATCCTTTCATTTCTTCTTATCGTTATTACCGTGCCTAACCAAGGCCATCAAACCACATTATTCCATCTAGACCGCACTACCACGTCAACTTACTCGACCACATTCCTTTCATTACAAGTCTCCCAAGTAATAGATTCAAGATTGAGTACGAGTAGCCCTCGTGAGGCACATCCTCCATATTTAAAATTTATTTGGACGTATTGAACCACTTACTTAATTTCTTCCATCACTAACTCAACCTTGGCACATCCAAGGGAGACAACCATCATGAGAAGTCAACCTCAACCAATTGTTTCAAAACCAACATTCTATTGCAACGGGACTAAGGGAGGCCCAAGTTTACCAAAATATGAAGGGAGGAGACTTAGACACCCAAATCCCATTTCAATGCACACTAAGAAATTTCATCGAACATGTGGCTCCCTACCGTTTCAAGGGATCTACAACGATACTCGCAACCCAATTTCATTCCATTACATACACATACTCATCATCCTTTAACCCAATGTCACAAAGTTTTCAAAGCACAACTTATGAATCTAAGGGGATTTTCATCAAACACATGGTGCGCGTACATAATCAAGGTAGTGTATCAATCTCGCAAGCATCCCTATTCCACCCAAACCTCCATGTTTACCTAAAATCAAATCTAGGATTCTTTCGGGAATTTCTTCGAACACCTAGTGAGCATACATTTCTAGGGGTACCTAATACCCCAACAATCTCCCTACATGATTTCTCAATCAAAACCCAAGCATAGATCACAAACCTAGATTTAACCTAAGGATGAAATCTATATACATACACACATACTAAATAGTAGAGAGAAGTTTACCCACCGGAGATTTGCTGGAGCTCCAAGTCCGCCGAAGAGTCATCCTTAACACCGCCATAAACTGAAACCATCATTGTGTAGATCTCCTCTAGCTTGACAACGTTAGCATATAACTTATAGATTATCTCAGCCTTGGTTATTCTGTACCACTTTGGTAGAAAATGCTTAACTTCTGTTTTACTTGCTCAAAAATTATAATTATTTTTGCATACTGATCTTAAGGCATGGGACTAAGTCTCTGCCAAACATTATAGTCATATGAGACCAAAAACTATTTCTTTTTAAGCCACGAACACAACCCATAAAATCTGGACAGATTTGATGTTAGTGCCGGAAACTATTTTATTTCTAATTTTCTCCACATAATTCTATCTTTTCTTTTTCAAAGAGACAAGGGTGAGACAAGGTTTGAGATCCACTGGAGAGAGATCCTCCACACGTCTACGATCCATGCACGTCACCGTGAAGCCCTCGTCGCACTCTACAACCTTTGTGAAGGCCTCAAGCCTTGAAGCTCCATGGATTTGGGTGGATTTGAGAGAGGAGGGAGAGGTTTCTAGGGTTTAGAGTGAGAGAGGGGTGTTTTTCGGATGAGAGGGTTGAGATAAATGAGATGTGAGCCAAAAATAAGGTGGACCCGCAACTTAAAATGCAAAATATGCGACCGTCGTCCGGACGAGACCCCCGTCATCCCCGTCGTCCAGACGGACACCACTCCAGTCCGGACAAAGCCTCCTGGAGCACAACCCCACTCTCCTGCTACCTTCGTCTGGACGGGACCAACCCGTCTTCTGGACGAGCCTCTTAGAAATTGCCCAGAACAACTTCAAACTATACCCAAACCTTCCCGATGCAATCCCGGACATTTTCAACATGTTTTAAACATCGAATAAGCGTCCTAAGGCCACGTCGTGGCCTTCCGCGAAGCCACAAACATCATTAACGATCAAACAAGTTATTCAAGGACCTACCGAAACATCGCGTTATCGTCTGAATCATATGCTGAGGAAAGAGACCCAAGACTACGAGGTCCAAACCAATTTAAAACTTCCCAAAATATATTTTAACACCAAAGAATTGAATTTAAAAGATTTTGGAAATTTAAGTCGTGACAACCATCAGAGTGCCTTTTTATCTTATAAATCCATTGGCATCCTATTACATTAGCACAAGATGGAAGAGGAACCAAAGTCCAAGCTCCTTGATCAACAAGAGCTTTGTATTCTTCTACCATAGCTTGTTGCCATACAAAATGTTTGATTGCTTCAGAAAAATGGGTAGGTTCATATGAAGATAAAACACTCTCAACTCCAACAGCTATAACTCATATGATATTTATAATTCAAAATGCCACTTTTAGATCTTGTTGTCATATGATGAACAGATTTAGAACTAGAAAAACGAAAATTAGAAACGGGATGCAACATACTTTTAAATGTGATTGTCATGTGATGAATATAATTAGAATCAGAAGAAGGAAAGTTAGAAACATGTGACACTTGAGGATTTAAAGAAACTTGATTTGACACATCAAAAGATATAGGAGGTGCATTAAGAGAGGAATTATTTGAAGATTGAAGATCACATGAATAAGATGACAAAGATGATTCAGAGTTTAATGTTGATTCAGAAGAAACAAGAAAAAAAGAAATAGGAAATTCTACTACTATATCATCAAAAATAGTTAGAGGTACAATAAATGAAGTAGGAAAAGAACAACAAGTGTCAGCTGATGTCATCACAGACTCTGAATAGGAAAAAACTATTTTAACAAATTTCACATGTCTTGAAAGATATACTTTGTAATTTTGAGGATCATAATATTTGTAACCTTTAGTATTATCACAGTATCTCTAAAATACACAAGACTTGGATTTTAGAGACAATTTATTTGTTGCATAAGGTTTTAGTCAAGGAAAACAACTACAACCAAAAGGTTTTAGAGCTAAGAAGTTAGGTATATCATGAAATAGTAAGGTGTATGGAATTTGATAATGCAATGAAGAATGAGGCATTTCGTTTGTAAGATATATAACTATAGTTAAAGCTTCAAGCCAAAAGGATGTAGGTAAACTAGATTGCAATAAAAGAGCAACAGTGGTCTCTAGTAAATGTTTGTTCTTTTTTCTGCTATACTATTCTGCTCAGGTGTGTGTGGACATGAGGTTTGATGAACAATTTCAATAGTAAGAAATAGATGAAGAAGGAAATTATTGACAAATTCACCCTCATTATCACTCCTAACTTTTTGAATGTACTATTTTGTTTTTCACCTCAGATTTGTAATGTAAAGAAAAAATCCAAGTATATCTAGTATAATCATCAATGATTAAAAGATAGTAATTATAGCTTTTATGAGATGAAATATGTGAGGAACCCAATACATCCATATAAATAAATTGAAATGGAGCAGTAGAATGAGATTTAGAAATAGTAAAAGAAAGCTTATGACTCTTAACCGTGTTACAATGAATACAATTTATTATCAAAGGCTTTGAAACAGGTAAGCCAAATTATTTTATTAAAGTCTGAAACATAGTAGAATTAGGATGACCCAACTTTTGATGCCAGATAATAGCTTAAGAAGTAGAATTTGAAGACAAGTTTGAAGAAAAACTTGTGACAGTGTTGACAAATCCTTTAGATGATACATCAGAATAGTCCTTAGAACAGTTCAGTACTGGATACAGACCCTTGTGACGAGGATCCTAAAATATAATTCGATGAGTAGACTTGTCCTGAGTCCAGAACAATAAGGTGATTACAAGTAGAAATGAGATCACCGGAGATGGTCCGCCAGCCATTTATGAGGCTCTGCTCAGTTTGATACGGTTTTGAGTTTTTTAAACAAGACTGAAAGATGATTTCAGAGTAGGAGAGTGTAACCATGCCTTTTGTTCTTAGATTGCCAGTTGGTATTAGTTTCAGCTTCTGTGTAAATCTATGTATATGAAGATCATGTATTAGGTTTATGGAATATATCACGTTAGTTGTGATAATACAGCACAAAGAATGTGTATCAGAAAATAAGGTTGTCCTAAACCCCGTAGAAGGAAAGCAAATCATCAGGGAAAATGAGTTTCGGAAAGGGAACTGCTAAAAAAGTGCACTCAGTTGGGAGTTTCTGACTTAAAGTTTGCCAATTTTGAGTTCAATCGTACAGTACAATGGGTGGGAAGAGAGGACAGAAATCTACACCATATAAGCATGTACTAATTGTGGTTCACTCGGTGCTCCAGTTTTCGTGGGGAAAAAATGTTTATTCGACATCCTTTTCATTTGGTGTGTGTATGTTACTGATTCTAAAAAACATATTACCAAATACGTTTTTATTTTTTTGTTTACATTAAAAAAAACATGATTCTGTTTTTAGTTTTTAATAAACAAAAAACAATAAACATAAACGTTATCCTTTGTAATTGATTTTTTTCATAAGTATAGATACTTTTGTTCATTTATTTTAACCCTTCTTTGTCTTTACAAACTGATGTTTTTCAAAAAAACAATTCAGATAAAACTTATGGAAATTGATTCCTTAAATTGAGTTTTTCTTTCCCACCATTGACTAAGTATCCGCAGTGTCAAAGTTCAGATCCAT
The DNA here is from genome assembly GCA_002855965.1 of Monotropa hypopitys. NCBI lineage: Eukaryota > Viridiplantae > Streptophyta > Magnoliopsida > Ericales > Ericaceae > Monotropa > Monotropa hypopitys. The sequence continues at coordinate 5,646 of NMUG010007601.1, forward strand.
ATCAGGTTCTGAAGTTCGCGTGAAATCATCATTTTAATTCTCTTACCAGATTGCCTGTACAAGCGGCAAAGTAATTCAAAAATTTACAACTATCAAATGCACCATCCTGAAAGAAATGAGCTGAAAGACACGGAAGTATATTCTTTCATTTGTTTGGAATTGGGAAATGAACAAAACCGAGAAATCAATTATTTTCTTGGTCGCCCATCAAAATGCAGTTTCATTTCAGTTCATTTTTCTTCCATAAACAAATCAAAGACCCCAAACATTGCATCAAAGTTCAACAACTATGAAACATCAACAGCATATCCCCCATAGTAAAGAAAATGTTCTACTGGGAACAGGAAACACTTCTGAACTAAAAGGCGCACCAAGTTTTTAAGTGAGTGATGTCCAAGGTAGAGGAAGGACACCATAAATTATTCAGAAAGCTTTGACTTGCTTTTGTTTAAGGTTTCTTATTTAAAAGATGTCATCGTCTACATCAAACCAATAACAAGTACTGCAAGTCAATTATTAATAAGTACAATACATAAGACAGAAACGTACTCAAGCAGATGCAACTGCAGTGTGCTGCTTTACCATTTTGGCAACCTCAACCAAAAGTACCAAAGTGAAGACTATGCAATACATCTGACCTCGTACTCGTGAGAAACTCCAAGAGGCGATTGCTTTGAAACCGCCCTCTCTTCGGACCAGAGCTCTAAAGTAACTGTTCCAGTTCCCCAATGTATAAGACACTTGTGAACCTCACTCACATTAAACCGGTTTACTAAACCCAAGCCAACACGTTTATCAACAAGCGTCCATTCACCTGACATAAAAATCACAAAAGAAAATAAATGAAAAGCTGTTCCAATGGGGACAGAGAGAAATGACTCTTCTAGACATTTGCATCAAAATATCTATTAGATTAGAATTAGTGTTTTAGTGGATTTGTCCCACATTATGTGATTCTTGTAATATGATTAATGAGAATATAAATAATTATTAGTGTTAGGGTTTGTTAACACCATAAACACTTCTTTCTCCCGAACAACATGGTAAACCTAACTCTAATCCACCACCATGGTTGCTGCCATCGGACAATGTCATCCCTTCGTTGATTGTAATCATCGGCTCTGTTAGAACCACCGAAACCCTAGTCTCACCTTTGATTCTCCAAAAAACAACCAGCCCACCCCTTGTCGACCCTCGCAAACCCCAGATCGACCCTCATTGGGGCCTCCTCACGCTCTGGCGACCCTCGTCGGGGCCTCGTCTCTCTACAGCGACCCTTGTTGGTTCTTCTCCATTGCTCGTCAATTGTGTATTTTCCTTTTTGTTGGTCAACTGATATATATATATATATGTGTGTGTGTGTGTGTGTGTGTGTGTGTGTGTTCGTCCATCTGATTTTTTTTTGCGGATAATGGCTTATTGTTGTTACTTGTTGCTGGGTTTGGGGGGGCTGCTGGATACTGTGATGTCTCTTCCTATTTTTGGTTGATAGTTCTTGTTCGTTGTTTGATGCAACAGAGGTTTGATTGGTTGATTCATTAGTTGTTCATTTCTCCTCATTATCCGGCGATTTGTATGCAATGGATTCTAGTACTTCTTCCGCTTCTCGTTCTGCGCCTACTGTTGGTGGTGATTCGTTTAGTTCTTCTCGATTTCGTGAGAGGTTTCTGTTAAATTGAAGGTGTATTTAGTACTTAGTGGTGTATTTAATCTAGGTGTGTAATTAGTCTTTCCTAAGAACCCTTTGTATAATTAGTCTATCATTATTGTAAATATATATCGGAAGTAATGAAAATGAAAACCCTAAGTTTGGGTTCCGAAAACTGAACATGGTATCAGAGATGTACCCTAGCCGCGGCAGCAAAAACTTTTTCCTAACCCCAGACAGTTGTCGATCTTCTCGGCGTTCGTCACCTTCACTCTCACGGCTGTCGTTGGACCCCTACTATCGTTCATAATCGTCGGACTTCTCCTATCGTCGCACGTCTCTCGCGACCTTCGCGAGCACCATCCTGCCGCCGCATGTCACTCGCAATGGCTATCCAAGTCTCGCCGACCCTCACCGACGTTCACTTCGTCGCCGTCTCTCTCCGACTTTGCCGTCCAACGACGACCTCTGTTGATTGGGTTTGGATCCTCCGATCTGCTCTGGAGTGCTGCACCTTGCTCCAATTTGCTGTGAATTTTTTTGTCCCAGATTCTGCTTTGTTTAGTTTTGTTTCAGTCTTATTTTTTGGCTATATCAGCATTTGTTGCTATTGTTTGGCATATTGTTACTTGTCTGATATGGCACAAGATCCAAAAATGGTTGTGAGTGGTGCAAATAATGTGAAGGACGAGTCGAGTCGCATATGAACGCTTGATAATACTCTGTTGGATATTTTCCCTATTAAGTTGGATGGTACCAACTATTTGATTTGGTCTAGGACATTTATCTTGGCCATTGAAGCTCGAGGGATGTCTGAGTTCATTGAGGACATTGTTATACCACCAGAGGGGGCCACTGATCTGAAGAAATTCAAGTCTCAGAAATCCTTAGTCATGACTTGGTGGTTTAATTCTATGAGAGCTGATATTCGTCGTACTTTTCTGTTCCTTGATACTCCACATCATATTTGGACCACTGCAGCCCGGACTTATTCTCAACAAGGTAATGATGCTCAATGTTTTGAGTTGAGGACGCAACTTCGTACATTGGATCAACACAATCGATCTGTTGCTGAATATTATGCTGATTTGAGTAAAGCATGACAGAAATTTGACTATTATCAGGGATTTCAAGTTATTTGTGTTGAAGATGCTGTTAATTGAGGCTAAAAAAGATGGAGAAGGAGCGTGTTTATGATTTTCGGCTTGGCCTTGATATGGAGTATGATCAGATTAGAGTGCAATTCTTGGGTCGCCTTCCGTTTCCAATCTTGGGAGAGGCTTATGCCAATGTTCAGCAAGAGGAGAGTAGAAGGAGTGTTATGTTGCATACTTCTAACTCTGACCGTTCTGCCTTGTTGGCCACTCCTCTAGGTCATATTAGTGCTAGTCGTGGGCCTCTATCTTCCTCACAGAGTAGTAAGTCACAATCTAGAATTAGCAGTGGATTTATGGATCGTACGTCACTCTGCTGTGGTTATTGTGATAATACCGACCATGTAGGAGTGTTATGTTGCATACTTCTAACTCTGATCGTTCTGCCTTGTTGGCCACTCCTCTAGGTCATATTAGTGCTAGTCGTGGGCCTCTATCTTCCTCACAGAGTAGTAAGTCACAATCTAGAATTAGCAGTGGATTTATGGATCGTACGTCACTCTGCTGTGGTTATTGTGATAATACCGACCATGTAGGAGTGTTATGTTGCATACTTCTAACTCTGATCGTTCTGCCTTGTTGGCCACTCCTCTAGGTCATATTAGTGCTAGTCGTGGGCCTCTATCTTCCTCACAGAGTAGTAAGTCACAATCTAGTACTAGTAGTGGATTTATGGATCGTACGTCACTCTGGTGTGGTTATTGTGATAATATCGAATATACGAGGGACTTCTGTTGGAAATTACATGGTCACCCCCCTCGTGGGAAAGGTGTACGCGGTGGTCGTGGTTGTGGATCCATGCATTCCCCAGCTCAGGCCCATGTTTTGGAGTCTACAGTTCTCACCTCACTTGAATCTAGGTGTGTAATTAGTCTTTCCTAATGACCCTATGTCTAATTAGTCTATCATTATTGTAAATATATATCAGAAGTAATGAAAATCAAAACACTGAGTTTGGGTTCGGAAAACTGAACAGTTTCTATTACCTCCACAGTGTTGAATGATAAGAATTATGTTATTTGGGCACAGGCTATTAAGGTTTATTATCCGGGAGATACAAAATACCATTATTTGACCAATGATCCTCCCGAGACGACTGATAAGACCTATCCTTTATGGATCGCTGAGGATGCTCAGGTTCGGGTTGAGTTATGGAATAATATGGAATCCCAGATTAGTAGCTCGTTGGTTTTCATGGAGATTGATAAACTTGTGTGACGTAACGTAGCAGAGATGTATTCTGGGGTTAATAATCTTTGTCGCATCTATGATCGTCATTAGAAATTCTTTTTTGTGCCTTGGTGATGGGTCTTTCGAGGACTACTCTGCTACATTTTGTGGCACATATGAGGAGATCAATATTTGCAAGCCACTCTCAACTGACATTCACGTTATGCAACGACAACATGAGTAGTTGCAGGATGCTCGTTTTTTATGTGGTTTACCTACATCCTAGGACTCCATTCGACGTCAGCTTTTAAGAGAGCGTGATCTGCTTTCTCTCAGTGTGGTTTTTAGTCATCTTTGTCAGGCCCTCTGTATTTGATGCTTGTTCTGTTTCTCAACATACCTCTGACCGTCCCACTATGTTTTCTAATAGAGGTGGCTCTTGTCGTGGTTTTTCCAGTGGTATTCGGGAATCAATGGGAGGTCTTCATGGTATTTTTGTTAAGTTAGGGTCTGAGGATTTTATATTTAGTACGAGGTTCTGTGATGTGTATATTTCCTAAGGGGGCTGGGGTAATAATTGTACTGCTCCTTGTACTCTCATACGTTCAATGGAAACCATATGTAGGATTTTACCTCTCTCTTACTCTTTACATGGTATCAGAGCATTGTCCAGAAACCTTAGCTGCCAGTCCCCTCTCCCGACATCACCCTTCCCTCCGGCGGTTGTCGTCAGACCTCCCATTGTCATCATTCACCAGCATCACCAATCATTCTCCAGCCGTCGCGTCGTCGCAATCTCGTTCATCCTCGCGCCTTTGCGAACCTCATCCAGCTGTCGCACATCACTCACAACAGCCATCCAGGATGTACTGACCCTCGTTGCTGCCACTTCCGACATCGTCGACCACCGGCGACCCCTCGACACTTCTTGCCATCCACCGGCGAGCCTCCGACGTGCTCCGACGACCTGTTTTGGGAGTTCCAAATCTAATTTTGGGTGTCGTTCATCAACAACCTCTGATTCATATGGGTTGCTCCGTTTTTTGGTCCTTTCTGGTGCAGGTACGTCACACTTAGTGTTGCAGATGTGTTGATCATCTCGGCGTTTTCTGAGGTTACGTGCAGTTTGATATGGTTGATGTTCCGAAGCACTAGGTGAGCCGGGCTTGGATTCCTCATAACACACCTCCAGAAATTTGTTCAGTAAAGTTGGATGTTTCTAACTACTTACTTTGGTCAAAGTGCTTTATATTGGCTGTTACTACTAGGCAAATGTTGAAGTTTATTAAAGGCCCAATTTCTAAACCTACTGATAAAGGGTCCAGACCTTGAGAAATGGGACACTCAGAATGCTCTTGCCATGACTTGGTTGTTCAATTCCATAACACCTACTACCCGTCACTCCTTTTTGCTCTTGGATTCTCTGCATCTTATTTGGCTTGATGCTAAGCAAACTTACTCTCATAAGGCTAATGATGCTCAAGCCTTGGAGTTGAAGAAGCAACTTCGTGGGTTGGATCAACACCATCACTCCCTTTCGGAGTAGTATGCTGAGTTGAGTGGAGTATGACAAGAATTGGACTTTTATCAGGGTTTTCAAGTTGTTTGTACGGATGATGCTACTGCATTCCAGAAGATGGTTATGATTTTCTGGCTGGGCTTGATATGGAGTACGATCAAATTACTGTACAAGTGTTGGGTCGAGTTCCCTTTCTTACTTTGGGAGAGACATATGCATGTGTTCAGCAAGAGGAGAGCAGAAGGAATGTTATGGTTCACCTTCCTATCTTAGACCGCTCTGCCTTAGTAGCCATTCCACCTTTATGGGATGGTAAGCCTCCTCAAGCTCAATATGGGGATAAGTGTAACGGTTCAAATTTTAAAAATCAATTTCCGGAAGTTTATTCCTCATTTATTGGAGTTACCCATTGACCGGATGTTGATATCGTTGTATTGTTGGAGTTTTGAGGTGTTTTGATGTTGTTTAAGTTTATTAGAGGACCTTATTAGTGTGTTTTGAGGTGTCTGGAATCATAATAAGTCATTCCGAATGAGTCCAGGTATGGTAGGAGTCTTCGGTATGAAGTTTGGATGGTAGCGAAGTATTCGGGTAAGCCCATAATCGTGTTGTGGGCCCTTTTCGACCTTGGAATGCGTTCCAAATGAAAATTCTTCTCTCCTGGAAGCTGTAAAGAAATTAATTCTAGAAACAACGCAATTTGAATCGTCTCAATCGGAGTTCGAACGAAGAAGTTGTCCAAAATACTCTCATCAGCTTTTGAAGTGTTGATCAGTGTTCCCGGATATCGGTATCATGGCTTTCGGGATACTGCTCTCATGCCAGAAACTGATATCATGGCTTTCGGGATACCGGTATCTG
>NMUG010007602.1:0-11997 GCA_002855965.1 Monotropa hypopitys
ATCCTTGAGTGTTTAGAGAGTTCTAACATCTTTTTGGACTTTATGTACTATTTATTTGAAATACCTGGGTTGTGGGTTGTTTGACCACATGGCATGTGATAACTAAAAATCGTTTTACTTTCTCTTCTACCTATTCTATGGTTTGAACTATGGTTTAATGTTTCCGCATTCACCCACGGATTTTCGGTAAACTTGTAATGGGATGTGATTGGTTTTTAGACTTTTATTTAAGGATAGCGATCCATGCTTGTGTCCCCATTTGTAAGCAAATAGTATTTTAATGTATTAAAAAAATGGTTTAAAAATACGGGGCGTGACAACATCAATGGAAAGGTCGTGACGATGAGAATACAAGTCTCTAAAGAACCAACATGAGAAACCCACATTCAAAAATTGACTTACCCGAAACTTCAAAAGGATGACGCTGATATCTAGGTTGTCGGAAAGCCCTTGCCACAGAGAACGACGTTTGAGCTTCGCATTTCTTTCAAAACTCCATGGATTGCCCACAAAAGGAGATAGAAGGGAGAGCGGGCTTTAATGGAGGTAGAGAGAGAGAGTGGGAGTTAGGGTTTTGATGGAGAAGATGAGTAAAAATCGTGCATATCGAATATATATAGCCCCCACTTCAAATTACCAAAAAGCCCTTAATGAGTCAAAAAATCTGCCGAACAACACCTTTGCACCGGTGTAAACTTCACTTGCACCGGTGCAAACTTGCTAAAAATTCGAACAGTAGGGTTGTGCACCGGTGCAACTTACCTCTGCACCGGTGCAAACTTGTTCTGTTCAGATTTCACAAGTTTGCCCCACAGAAATGGACATAACTTCTTCGTCCAGACTCCGATTGAGACAATTCAAGTTGCGTTGATTTGTAATCGAATTATCTATGACTTTGATGAATAAAGAATTCTAGTTTTAAGAACGAATCAGGTCGATGGATTTTAAACGCGATTTAGAACTTATCCGAACACCCAACCATCGACGAACTTCATTTCGGGGATGCCCATCTCACCCGGACTTACTCAAAGTGATATACTACGATCACGGATGCTTCCAAACATCCCGAGATCTCAACGGCATATGATTTTAGATTTATTAAAACAAATGGAAATTAATTAAAATTTCCAGAGTGTGACACGGCATACCGGATGCCATACCGGCCTTAACAAAAAGTCGAAAATGAACTAATCGGCATGCCGATCGGCATGCCGGGCAGTACACCAGACCCATACTGGTCCCGTACCAGTTAGTTAAAATTGAGGGTTTTGTTTGAGGATTGTTTGGGGTCTTGAGGTATTTCATCCTTGGACTTGTTTAGGCTATGTTTGGAGGACATTAGTGAACCATTGGAAGTATTTTGGGTTTCATTGAAGTGAGGTATTGATGCCTTAGTCTTTTGGAGGTTAAGACTTGTCTTTGAGGATTCTAAGTGTTGGGTTAGACCTTAGGAACCTTGAGGTGTCTAGGTCCATGTTAATGTTTAATTTCTTTTATGGATGATTCTAGTATAATATGTGGATTCTAATCCACTTGTGTTCGTATCAGGTGACTGTCTTCTCTTTCGAGGCTTGTGGAGGAGGTTGTTTGGCTCTTCGCTGGTAACTGGTGAGTTTGTGTTAGATATGAATTTTATTTACTCATATGCGAACAGTTTACATGTTTAAATGAGACTATTTGAATCAAATGGTTTATTCCATAATTATGAAAAGGATGATGAAGTAAGTTAAGAAAATTTGAATGATTAATGTACCTAGTTGTATAATATATACGATGGATGCGTAGGTTTTCCTTGTTAGATCACTTGAGTCTATAATGATATTAAGTACACTAATACATTGGAAATTAATAGTTAAGGTGTATGCTCTTTGAATGTTATGCATGAAGTAAATCAAGTAAATGATAGTCAGAGTCGCGTAGTGGAAGCGTGATAGACCCATGTAGGGTTACTTAATAATTATGACACTTATGTGTATATATGATACGCTACTTGTTGGTTGACGATGGAAGGTGTGTGGCCTCTTTGGGCCTTGTTGATTTAATAAGAGGTGTTGAGTAGGACTACTTGTGTGTGAGTCCATGTGTAAGGGGAATATTTCCCCTAGATATATATACATAATTATATATATATATATTGAGATGGTGTTTGGCACTTGTGTATGTGCTACGGTGGCCAGTGTGGGCAGAATGAATGTTTGTACTCATAAGGTGGCCAGTGTTGGCAGTTGACATTTATTGCTACAAGGCTTGTGTATAGCCTAAGGTGGCGAGTGTTGGCAATTTCAGTCTTTTTGCCAAAAGGCTGGTGTATAGCCTAAGGTGGCGAGTGTTGGCAGGAGATCATTATGATCATCAGTTATAGCCAGGTGGGCTAGCCTTCGGGCATTTGATGTTTTTGTTCCACAGGTGGTGGATGTGATGAACGATGTTTTTAGCCAGGTGGGCTAGCCTTCGGGCAGGAATAAATTAAATTATATTATTGGGTGTGTGTGTGTTCATCCTAGAGTTATAAGTGGAGTAAGTCAATTATATTATTGGGTGTGTGTGTTCACCCTAGAGTTATAAGTGGAGTAAATCAATTATATTATTGGGTGTGTGTGTGTGTTCACCTTAGAGTTATAAAGTACATCTATTCCTTATAGGAATGTAAGAAGTTAGAAATGTAAATGAAATTATATGACTTCACACGTGTTATACATTGGTCGGTGTAGAGTTGAAGTCTATGGTGGATAGATGATTATCGTTAGTAATAATCATGGATTGGTGCACATAAAAATAGTAGCACTGCTAGAAGTACATATCTTGGAAAATAATTGAATAGTTCATTGAAGATGGAACTTGAGGTAAAATATTCTACATGAATCCTTAGACGTTAATGACTAGTTGTAGAGGGCTTTTCACACCCTTCGTACGTTGACTGTTGCTTGGACACACTTACTTGGTAGACGTTGAGTAGGATGGACAGTCCCTTGGAGTTGTCCCTCTCCTTGGGCATAGACTTGTAATAATAAGAAAAATATAATTATTTTAGTTGTCATTGACTCGAGAAGTGAAATCATATAAATGAAAAAAAGATGAAAGAATGCAAGACTTGGAAGAAGTATAAATGCAAATAAAGATGAATTCAATGCTTATGTTAGCTTACATATGCTTTCAATTCAAGTTATTCAATTATGTTCATTCATATCTTGTTAGTCATATATTTAGATATCATATCTAACAAACTCTGGATTTCCTTGCTTGTGTCTTTCTTTTCTTTCTTTTATTTTGGCTTGGAAATCCAGGACTTGGAGACTTGAGGATTGGGTCCACTACAGATAGGCTTAGAGTAGTGTTAGTCTTTTCAGAGGACTTTGCAGTTTGTAGCAGGTGGTTGTGCTGGCTAGTTTTTATAGCCTTTGTTTTAATTAGTTGAGTAGTTTTGTTAGATTATTTCAGTTGTAGTAGCTGCTTTACTCTTCAGGCAGTGTTGCCTTGTTTCTGGTTGATGCTAGTAGATGTTAGAATTATTCTATTTTGGGATTGTGAAATTTAGTCTTCCGCAGTACTAGAAGTTTTAATTTGATGTCTTGTGGGGTGATGTTTTACTTTGATGTTGTAAGGCATTTTATTTATTTTTATCTTGAGGTGAAGGTATCTTTTGAGGTTTTTAAATTATCAAGACTTGGGGTTTACCTGGAGGTGTTCTTCGTAACGTATTCGTCCAATAATTGTTTAAAATTAAATGATTAATTGGGACGGGTCGTTACAAAACTACCTTGAGATCTGGTTTGAAAACCACCTGATCAATGTATTTTCAAATAGGAGGTCTTGGAAAGTTAATTGGAAAGCATGATATGGATCGGAATGTCGAGTCTAGGTTAGTTCTAGTGGTTAGTGATCTTTATGTGGCAGGTTATGTGAGGTTTGATTATGGTAAACCATGTTAGAAGTGGTTTGGTAGTGAACCCTAAGTTGTCATATACTTATGTGCTGGAATTTAACTTCTATAATTTAATTGTTATGTGTTTCATATTATGTGTTTCGGTTGTATCATGATAGTTGTTTTAATAGGACTTCATTATGGATTTCTTTATGAATGATGCATCGGGTGACTTGGATATCATATACATAGATGAGGTTAATCAGTTCTACAATCTGGAGGAGTTGCTAGTTTGTTAAGATGGAAGGAACACCTTCATGAATTTGAAGCAAGGGTCGATGTCAGTGGGTGCATATAAGGCGAAGTCTCTAGAGGTGTCTCAAAATATTTTGGAGGAATCTTAAGAAGTGTTTGCAATTTCGTAGAGGGTTGAAGCCTAGTATATCAGATAAGTTGTCGGATTTCTATAAGAAAAATTATGATAATTTAGTATGTATGGCTAGGGAAGTGGAGAGTGCTAAGCAAATGTTGTGTTATATTGAGGAAAGGAAAAAGTGAGTAAATTAGAGGAGAGTCAGAGGGGAAGTCCTAATTGTCATAGGGAGGGAAAAGCCATGGACTTGAAAATCCAAAATGGAAGGAAGTGGAGTAATTATGGATTTTTAAATAAGGTGCAGAAAGTGAGGGATGAACCAAGTGGTAGAGGTCGTATAGTAGTTAAGAAACCTAGGGTAGCTCATTGTTTCAAATGCAGATCGCTAGATCATATGGTTCGGAAATGTGACAAGAGGAATGCGGTTGTAAAGGGACCTAAATGCTATAAGTGTTACAAGTTTGGGCATGTGTCCTATTGTTCGGGGTTTAAAGAATCAGATCCTGAATAGTAGGAATAGAGGCTCAGAGAAAACTACTACTTTTGGCCAGGCTCGTGTGAGTACTCATCAGGTCCAGTTTGCATCTGGAGGCTCGTTAGGTATGTTTATTATTTTGAATTCAATTTATGTACAATACCAATTGGGGGAAATGTGTCATGTTTTTAGGTAAATGTTCTAGTAAGTGGCAGTGATAAGATGTGAAAAAGTAATCTAGAATTAGGAGACCGATTGTCACCTATCATAATGGAAATTCTTGGGATAGAAGGGTTACGGAGGTCATTTTATTGTGGTGTGTAAGACTGGTGTTAGAAAGAGGGAGATTGTGTTGCAAGTTACATGTTGGATTTTGGTTATGCATGAGGAATTGTTTTGGTTTCATGTTGGTTAAACTAAAATTATAGTTTAAGGATGGAGTAAGGGATGTGAAGTAGGAAGTACCTTGTGTATAGTATTAAAGGAAGAAAAATACATGTCAACTCCAAGTTATCGCGTTAGTAGAGTGTAAGGGTATAATAGAGTATTGTGTCATTTTGAAATCATGTAAGGAAGAAAATTATGGAATTGTGGGTGAGGTTCATGTTGGGTTATAAGGAATGTTTTCTTGAGAGATTAGCAAGGATGGATGTTATTAGGAAGCAAAATTGTTTAAAGAGGTAAAAATTGTGAACGTCACTCTATATTATCGGTGCATGAACCTACTCGGGTTATATAAGTTATTGTAGTGATTATTGGAAGACTGTAAACTTTTCTTGTATTTTATATGGATTCCTTAGTAGGCATCGGTGTGGGGAAAGCGTATCGTAAAAATACTGAAAGTAATATGAACATGAGAATGAGTGAGTGATTGGCGGTTAAGTGATTGCATGAGCAAAGTATCTATGAGTTACTAAGAGTGGATCTCTAAGCATTGTATTATCTATGGAGTGATGTGAGAGGATGAATGTAAAGTAGAAAAGTTATTCTTGGGTTAGATGTACTTGGTGTAAATTGTAATCGGATTAGTAGAATGGACTAGGACTGTGAAATCTTAAGAGCGAGAGGGTAGTTTTGATATTAAAATTAGGTTCATCTTTGATTATGAATATGGATTAGTAGTGGCTATATCTACACTAGTGAAAGGCATTGGAAATGGTTGGAGTGAGAGTCAATAAAAGATGGTAAGTGTGCTAGTTTCAATGGAAAAGAATGATGTGAAATTTTGAAGAAAGATTCGATGGTTCCTCTAGGTAAGAGTCATGTTATGTTAGCATTGGTGTCATTGAATTTTGAGAGTATGGTGGTTTGGCAAAGAATAATTAGGCTTGAAGGAGCATAAGGTATTCGGGTAAATGGCATTGTAGATTAGGTTGGTCTAATGGTTGATAGTAAATGAGGTGGAGGTAGAGGGAAGTTTATTTAGCTTCGGTTCCTAAAACCTTAGTCCTTGTAGGACTTGTCGAATAAATAATTTACTTGACCAATGAGGTACTCTTTTAGGTGTTGACTTGTATTTGAGGGATCATGTAGAGAAGGTGTTACCCATGTGTGAAAACTATTAATAAATAAAATAAATGAGAATAGTGTCATGAAAGTGTGATGTGCCTGGGCATGAATCCATGTGCTCCTTTTATTAGTAGTATAGCAGATTCCATCGTTATGTATTCACATGATTAATACAAGACCTTCGTTATATATAATATGATTACAAAGGATGTGGTATTTGTGGTGAAAATGTAAAGTGGACGTTTGGGGCAAGTCTGGTATAAGGACTAGTGATGCATGTATGTGGAATGCACGAGTGCGTGCTAATTATAGTGAAGATCGTGATAAGAATGATTACCTTATATGAATAAGTTTCTCAAATTAGTATCAATTGAAATTATGATAAGTGACGTAGGGTGCAAGATATGTTCTCATGAACGAAATAATGAGGCCATTAAATGGCAATAGAATAAAGTATAGGATGCGATGGGCGATGTGTGGACATCATAGATGATAATGTCGGATTTGCATATTAGCATGTTAATTATAATGTGGTGTTAAGTACGGGTAGGTGACCCTATGCAATCCTTTACTATGAGGTAGCAATGCCGTTTATTTAAGGAGTTGTGGTTTAGTTGGACCCAATGTTGTATAGCGATTTTCAGGCCTTATCCTCGAGTGTATAGGGTTGTGAAATTTGAGTTACCATATGAATTTGGGAGAATTGCATTAAGCCTAGGGTGTCTATGGGAGAGAATTGTGCAATGTCGTATTCCGGTTATCAAGGGGAAAGAGTGAAAGAAGGTATGACTTATTTTAGTATAACCATTGGGGGTAGATAAAACCATGATCATGCTACAATAAGGCTGTGGAAAATTTGAAGACAGCCAAGGATGTGGCCAAATCTCTAAAGGCCCAACTGAATGAGGTTATCGCTGCCCGGGATGGTACGGTGAAGGTGTACAAAGAGGAGGTCCGGGCAAGATCCAAGGATGTGCAACGGGCATCGTAGGCTGAAGCTCGGCACTAGAAGGAGATTGAGGATGTTGACGGCAAAGGGTATGATGTCGGATTTAACGTGGCCGAGGCTGAATACTCCCGACAGGTTGCCATAATCCAGGAGGAAACCTTCAATAAGGGCTTCCACCTGGGTTTGGACGCAGGTAGAGTTCCTGCCGACTCTCCCCTATGTGCTAGTCTAGTTGTTGTTGTTGATGTGTTGGCTATTGACCCTGTGGCCACTACTTCTGAAGAGCCTATTTCCATGGCTACTGATGTAGAACTGTCGCAGGATCTTATAGTTTAATAATTCAGTACAGTGTGTCGAAGCATTAAGTTTTTCTTCCAGTCTGTGTGCCGATATTTTCTTGTGGTCCATGTGCCATTTTCAATTTCCTTTTCTTTGCTTTTGTAATATTGGTCTGTTATTTCCGGACCATTTTAATGAAATGCCTCATCGACTTTTTTCTTCGATGAATCATCATGTTTTTAATTTATGTAACCATACTATAATTCCCCCATTTTGGATTTGTTCGAGTTTGAATGCCCCGGACAATTTCAAAGTGAGACGGTAATTTGAATGCCCCGACGCTCATATATCTGTAGTATCTCCCAACAAGTGGGCCGAAGCAGAATATTCCCTGTCCAAGATTGGACCGTATGAAAACATTTGTATCAAGAGAAAACTCTCAATAATGGGTCGACTGAAGTCACCAAAAAAATGGGATGAAGACTAAGCTTCCATGTTCGAAACTGGACCGTAGTAAAACATATTCCGAAATAGAAAAACTCTTATTTAAACTCCCAATAATGGGTCGGTGAACAAAGGCTAAAAGACTCCCCCAAAATGGACTGGTGTATTATAGTTATAAAAATATTGGAAAAACTTTTAGTGGTAATACATTCGTAAGTTCTTGGAATTCCATGGTCTTCGGGTCCTCTCGCCATCAAGGTCCTCAAGTCATTAGGATCCAAACCCAATAATTTCCATCACTCGGTATGTCCCTTCCCAATTTGGGTCGAGCTTTTGCTTTTTGTGAGCTCCGATAGCTCTCCGGAATATAAGATCGTCCGACTTGAATGTTCGTATCCAGACTATTTGATTGTAGCTTTGGGCCAGCCACTGTTGATAGGCTTCGAATTTGATCTGAGCACCATCTCTCTTCTCTTCTTCCAAATCGAGGTCCTTTGCTAGAGCTAGGTCATTCTGCTCTAGACTAAATTTTTCTGTCCGTATGGTTGGTAATCCGGCCTCCAAAGGAATGATGGCTTTCATCCTGAATTCTAGGGAGAAGGGTGTTTGTCTGGTAGATCTTCTAGGTGTGGTTCGGTATGCCCAAAGTTCCTGATAAAGTTGTTCGACCCATCTTCCTCGGGTTGTGACTAGCCGTTTCTTGATCTCGGACTGTATTGTCTTGTTAGAAGCCTCGGTCTGACCATTGCACTGAGGGTAGTGAGATGTGGAGTTGAAGAACTTGATTCCGTACTTCATACAAAAAACTATGAACAGGCTCCCAATAAACTGTGTTCCGTTATTCGAAACAAAGGCATATGGAATCCCGAACCGAGTGACGATGTTCCACCACACAAAGCATTTGATGTTTTTCTCTTCAATGGTGACCAATGGTTTGGCCTCCACCCACTTTGTGAAGTAGTCCGTCATTGTGATCAGGTACTTGAATCCTCCTGGAGCAACTAACAATTTGCCCACGATATCCAACCCCCAATGTGCAAATGGCCATGGGCTGGTTAGGGATTGAAGATCAATTGCTGGTTGGTGGATTACCATAGCATGTCTCTAATAGCTATCGCACTTCCGGACCAAGTCCATTGCATCCAAATTCATCACTGACCAATAGTACCCTTGGGAGATTGCCCAATGGGCTATTGATCTTCCTCTAGAGTGACAACTACATCTCCCATCATGGATTTCTTGCAAGATGGTTCGGACCACGCTAGGGTGTACACAGAATAGGTAAGGTATAGAGAAAGACCTCTTGTAAAGTTCTTGATTCGGTGATAGACAGTACCAGACTGTCTTGTGCTCGATTTGATGGGTCTATCGCTTGTTGGCAGGAAGAGTGTTGTCTTGTAGGAATGCTACAATGGGGTCCATCTAGCTGGGTTTCAATCCGATATTCAGAATCTCCCTTTTTCGTATGGCTCAATGCTCAGTCGTCGAAGGGTACCGACCATAATGGTCCGGGGTGTAATAACCGTGCCTAAAAATAAAAAAAAGTCAAGGGAATTTTTTTATTTAATTATAGTGATGAAATGAATTTTTCTAGAAATTAATGAGTTAGTGGTGGAATAATATGAATTAAAGTGGTTATTGAATTAATTAAGTGGGTTGGGGGTTAATTTGAGGTGAATTGAAGTTTGAGGTGAAAGGTGTGATTTAACTAAAGATTTTACAAAAATCAATACGTAATCGAGAACTCATTTTTTCTTCAATAGAATCAAAACCCACCACCGAGTGACACAATCGGGAGGAGAGAGATAGGGCCAAAACTGAACCTCGTAATTGCGCGCAAGAGAGGGGAGAAGGGCAATGGCAGTGGCGGAGGAGAGGGAGATCGGATGGCGATGGAGGCGGGCGATGGCACGGTGACTGTGTGTGCGGGGTGTGGTGGTTCTAGGGGAGGGGTTTGCACGGTTGTGTTTTGACGGATTGAGGTATGTATCGTGTATGTGTGTGTATCTCGGGTCAATGTATGTGTGTGTGTGTGTGTGTGTTCGTAGGTGTGTGTGTGTCCGGCGACTGTATGTGTGTGTATGTGTGTGTTTGCGCATGTGTATGTGTGTGCATGCATGTGTGTGTGTGTCTCGGCTGTGTGCATGGTGTCGTGTGTGTATGTGAGACCCTAATTTGTGTGTGGTTATGAAGGATTGTGAGTAAGATTGAATGTAACATCCCAAACCAAAAACACCGAAAAATGCGGAAATAAAAATTTTTCTTTCTTTCTCAATCAACAATAGCTCTACACAAAGTTCCAACAAGACACCGAATGGAATAAGGAATAACAATACCTCGAGACTTGAATAAGAACAACTACACGTCTCTATTATAAGGTTTTGACTCAAACATTACTATGCACCAACTACTCTAAACATCAAGTCGATCCTACTCAATAAATAATGACATAAAACTAAAATAAGTACAATAGAACCTTTTACTATGGATATAAGACCCCCCTCCCCAAGAACTCCATCCAAGTCATACTCAAGCTATCCCCGGTAATGCCTCGTAGTGGACCGCTAAACCTGTTTCTTGATTTCCAAGTCAAAGACAAAGAAACCAGAGTGTGAGATAAAGAATTTCAAGTCCCAAAGGAAAATGTTTTCTTCTCAAAAACTTGGGTCATAGCCCCTTTTTATTGAAAACCATTTGGACGAAGCCCGAAAACTTAAAACTCTAGGCCAAAGTCCCTTTTCTAATACACCCTTGTAAACTCTAGGTTGAAGCCCTTCTTTTAAACATTTTGGCTGAAGCCCACCTTTAAAATAGATTCGATTTGTGATTTGGTCGTAGCCCACCTTGATTGGTTTGATTTTGCTGAAGCCCACCTTTATATTTGATTTGGCAAAAGCCCACCTTTATATTTGAATAGAGGCGTTGTCATGCCCTGGATTTCTAAACCATTTTTTTGAAATCATTTATTAAATGGGGAAACAATCATGGCTCATCAAAATTTAAAATAAATTTAAATATCAATGCATCCCATTCCACACAAACATGAAAATCCGAGAGTGAAGTAAGAAAGTAAAACCTAACACATAGAAAAAGGGAGAGAGAGAGATTTAGTTATTACAAACTACTACTCCTATTGCAAGCCCAAGGGCTAAAACCAATAAATATAGAAAGGTACTACAATCCTCAAAGAACCCTCAAGCATCAATGAATTCCAAAATCTTCTGACACCGGTTCCTTACCTGTGGATAAAAAAGAGGGCGTGTCACGCCAAAGTAGGAAATATCTATCACTAACATATTTATTCTTGGCGTGATGAGAGTTGAAATGTATAGAGTGATACCAAAATATGAAAGAGCTATGCAATGTAAGGTAAATGATCCCACTAGAGACACTGTGATATACCGAGCCAACGTAAATAATAAAGATGCAAGAGACCACAGGACAAAGGCCTACACAAGAGTAAGTTATCGTTCCAATTGAGTCGATGAATAACTTCCAAGGGGCATCTAGACAAGAGCCCACAAAATAGGTGAGATAAACATTTACAAGGGACCACTAAACAAGAGTCCACAATAGGTAATAATAGAGATTCAAGGGACAACTAAACAAGAGTCCATGACTATGCAACATAGGTGTTCATTCAATGTTAATTAACACTTGGGTACGGTCACGTCTCGTTCCATGTTGTATGTCATATCAAGTAAGGGAATCCCTAGTCAAGGCATTCTAACGTAGGGTGTCAATAGGATCCCTAGACAAGGCATCCGTAGAGTATCAAATTTCAGAACTCCTAGACAAGGTGTTCGATATAATCATAGTGTTAAGAGGATCCCTGAACAAGGCACCCATCTAATCGTAGTGTTCATCGGATCCCTGAACAAGGCATTCTTAATTCTTTGATCTTAGTGACATAGATAAGGCAAGGCTCGATTAGTGGCTCGTCAACCCACTAACTAATCCTATCCGGTCTTTCCCAAATAACGTTGGGAGGGCTCTAGTTACCCCCATTGTGCACAATGTCGTGGATGGAGCAACCATCCCAAGACCCCTGAACAAGGCGCCCCGCATCAAGTATCAATATCCCATGTCATAGTCATTGTGTCCGA
>NMUG010007603.1:0-11994 GCA_002855965.1 Monotropa hypopitys
ACATAAGCATGCGTTTCAATTACTTGTTTAGCATATCTAGTGTGTGTGTGTGATAGAGTCACATGATAGATATGGATCATTGCCTTTGTCATGCTTAGTACATCTGCGTGTGTTGCATTCCCAACATTCACACACTCGTCCACGTCGATCTCGAGCATGCTAGATAATTGGTATTTCCTACTTTAGCGTGACACGCTCTTTTTTAAAGGTTCTGCAAGTAAGAATCAAGTCGTGGAGAATTTTGAAGCCCCTTAACCATTTTGATAATTTAGTAGTTTGTGAGAAACTATGCACTCTCTACTTTTGAAAATACCCGACTTGTGGGTTGTTTCAGTTCATGGCATGTAATAACTTAAACCATGTTTTTCCTTCTCTTCTACCTATTCTATGGTTTGAACTTATGAGTTGAACTTTCCGCACTCACTCTCGGATTTTGGTAAATTTGTAATGGGGTGTGATTGGTATTTAAACTTCTTGCAAATGATAGTGATCCATGCTTGTGTCCCCATTTATGAACAAATTATATATTTCAAAAAAAAAAATAGCTTGAAAATCCGGTGCGTAACAGGCGGCTCTCTCCATTTTGAACATGTCCAAAGGCCTCCTGAAGGCTAGGAAGTGTCTCCAAACCCAAGACACGACTCCGCACAGGGTCAAATTCCACATTTAGACCTTCAAGGAACTTAAAGACTCTTTCTTTTTCAATGAATTTCTTGTAGCCAATGGAGTCAGTCGTACAAGCATGTTTATAATCTTGAAGATGATCCAATTTCTTCCAACCATTACTTAGAAAAGTAAAATACTGGAGCACAGACTGCTCCCCCTAAACAAATCACTCGATAGCTCGGCGCAACTCAAATGCCTATGAGAAATTGCCCTTCTTGGAATAAGTAGCTACCATAGCTTCCCAAATATCATGTGCTGTTGCCATGGACAAATAGTTTCCCAAATATCAGGAATCATAGAGTGAATTAGCAACTCATAATCAGGGAGTTGGTAATCTCCCATTGGTCATACTTGGGATTCGTAGGACCAGGTGCTTGGATCCTTCCATCAACATATCCCATTTTTTCTTTACTTTTCAAGAAGAGGGTCAAACTCTGCGACCACGCTAGATAGTTTTGACCATTGAAAAGAGAGGTGGTGATTTTGATGCTTGGATTGTAGTTTTCCCCAATGGGAGGCAGGAGACCAGTGGTAGAGTCACCAGATAATTCAGCCATCTAATCAAGGCAAGAGATTCCAACAGCCAGCCAACAAGAAGACAAGAGAAAGGCGAACATCAGACACAATCCTTAATCAAAGGTAGGGATTTTTGGCTTTTTTGACATAGCCACAGAGCGATCGTGAGTTCCACCGAGGATATCAGATAACACCAACGGACTAGGCTGACTCAATATGCATTTGCAATGTAAGAAGGCTTACCGGAGGTCAGCGCACGCTGTAGGAGGCTCGCCGGAAGGAGTGCGCAGTGAAGAGCCGTCAGATCTGGTTCTATCGACGGCCAACTGCACAAAAAGGAAAAAATGGAAGAGACACGACTGAAGTGGCGCAAGGCTGAGGTGGCGCCGATGGAGAATAGACGCGGCGGAAGGAGGAGGCGCGGCGCAGAGACACGACGGAAGGAGGAGGCGCGGCGCAGGGGACGGCTAGGGTCAGGCGGTGTTCATGGCGAGAACAAGACGCAGGCGGCACACGGCAACTGCTGGCACAGGCCATGCCTAGGTCTTCATGGCGAGCGGTGACCGGCGATGGCCGAAGTAGGCGCCGGCCAAGGAAGGCGACAGTGCAAGGGAAATCGACGGCGCTAGAAAGTAAAGGTTGGAGGTGGTGGCTGATTTAGAGAGGTAGGGCGACGAGATGCCTGTTATGGGAGGAGGCGAAACGAAGGGGGGTGGTGGCTGTTTCGGATTAGGGTTTAGGTTGGCTTTGATACCATGTTGAGTTGATTAGTGTCAAACTTAGAGAATGAGAAGGCCCCACTCTCTTTTTATATTAAACGATAAATAGAGAATTACAACCGGGTCCCTAGATATAGGGAAAATACAAATGAGACACTAAAAATAGAAGTGGTAACGAAATATCATAAAAATAATATTCCTAACAATATTCTAACACTTCTTTGTGCCACGATTGCAGCCTCCCCCTGTCGCGTGGCCACCATGATCAAAAGAGCGGCCACCATTACGTTTGTCCTTCGCCATTGTGCGACTATAATCTGCAAACTTATGAGATTACGAGCCCAAATACATCCCCAAACTAGGATTAAAAAAAGTTCCAAAGAAGAGTGGAAAGACTGCTCAACCACGATTCGAAATATGATGCTCAAAATTAGTGTGAAAATCGGCCAGAAGTCTATCAAAGTGCAAAGAGAAAAGTGCTGCACTTTTAATTAAATTGGGAGCACCCAGATGATGCAGCCAAAAGAGAAATAAAACCTCTGTTCCGCAGCCGTATTGAGCAGTTTTGTTGCCAAGGGAATAGAGAGAACCGGACACCACCACCTTGACAAACTGCTTCAAGGAATTAAAAAAGCTGAAACAATGGCGGTGACAAGGATCACTGGTCGCTGGATCGTGTGAGTGTTGATGGCGGCTGTGAGTTGTTAGGGTTGTAGGGTTTCTGGTGAACGGCGACAGTGGCGACAACGGATCTGGATCTGATTGTTGATGGCGACGATCTGGGTTGGACGACAGGTGAGACCTGTGAATGGTGATTAACAACAATGGCGGCAACTAGAACAGAGACGACGATTGATTGCGATGGTGGCGACAGATCTATTGAACAGCAACGACGACGGCGACAGATCGGGGTAAGTAGGACGTCTGGTCTGCTCTTGGGATCTGGCTTGAGGCGGCGACTGATCTGGACGGTAGTCGCTGGAGGGTCGACGACTGAGATGATGATTGTGACCGAAGAGGCGGCGAGATCTGGTTGGGTCGCCGATGAGAGAGAGAGAGAGAGAGAGACTGGCGATGGCACCAGCGATGAGTGCCGGCGACTGGAGATGGTGCCGGCGATAGCGCCTGTGATGAGTGACGGCGGTTGTATTTTTAGGATTTTGGTTGCTTGTGTGAGTTTGGTCCCCAAACACAAGAACGAAATTGAGAGAAAAAGGCGAAAAGAGTCGGGTTCCTGAAACCTGCTCTGATGCCATGTTGAAATAATCGAATATTGTGTATTCTTCTCTCAAGGAGGAATTATTTATAGACCGGATACAAAAGAAAATAAGGAAAGCAAAATCAAATCGAATCAAATTATTCTATCTACCTAATTTGGTTTAATTACCAATCTTCCTAATATACATGCTCTCATACTAATATATATGCTACCATATACAATAATTATTTCCAACAATTATCAACTTGGGAGGTCAAGATTTCATCCTAAAATCTTATAACATTCGAAGTAAGGAAATTCAGCTTATTAATGTAAGACTTCTGATAGAATTTGAATGACTAAATAATTTTCACCCACCAGTACATCATGACCATGTCTTCCAAGGCTGAGGTTCTAGATTGGAGCCTTCCTTCTATGAATGAGCTCATGGTTTTACTGGTCACTTACTAAGAGAGAAACTTCTCTATGCTGTCATAGCATCTAGTACTCACAGGATCTACCCCGGGATAGTTAGTGGTGTCGGTGATTCGTCCATATGTCACCATTTATCAGCAGACCGTATCTGCTGATACATAGATAAGTAATGTTATCAGAGGTCCAAAGTCCCTCTACAAAAAAAACTTATGCTTCTTAACGGCTGATATTTTGAGCCCTTTATCTAGTATATATATATTTTTTGTACATGCTGATTCACTCGACATTATTGTTGTTTAGTTTGAACTTTGGACTGTTTCGTGTAATTTCTTTAAGTTATCGGTATGAACATTGACTTCTTTCCCTTTTACACTTATAAGAGTCTAGCAGTTGGCCACCCACAACGTGGGTGTGCAAGTGGAAGTGAGTTAGAGGGTAATTTTGGAAAAGAAAAAATTGACGGGATGACAAAAACTTGTCAACACTAAACATGTACTCCCCCTTTATATATTAGAATAGATTACTTTATCCATCACAAAATTAATCATGATTGTTGATAAACTGATTTTTCTTCTGCTAATTGTTTTTTACTCCGCGTCTAAGTTTTTATTCATAATCTTGTTCTATTTGTTTTGTTATTGTTTAATTGCATCTTTTAATACTGTCAATACTCTTCCTTTTTATTTTTAGTACTCATTTAAACCAACATTTTTAGGAGTTCGGTACTTGGAGAAAGCAGTGTTTAATTTCGACTACGGACAATTGAAGCTAGTATTCCATGCCCTTGAGGAGCGTAAACAGGTTATTGAGAATGCTCCACACCTATGCCATGCTTTGCCATGCATGACACCATGTTTTGACTGGTTTGAGGTATTGTACTTCTGGATGGGCTTGAAACTGTATGATATGGTCGCAGGACCACGGTTGCTGCACCTGTCCAGATACTATTCTGCAGAAGAGTCTGTTGAACTCTTCCCCACTCTGGCAAGGAAGGGTCAAGATAGGATCTTGAAGGGCACAGTTGTTTATTATGATGGTCAAATGAATGACTCCAGACTTAATGTTGGTTTAGCATGCACAGCTGCATTAGCAGGTGCATCGGTGCTTAACCATGCTGAAGTCACATCCTTTCTAAAAGATGAAGGGAGCGAGCGGATAATGGGTGCTCATGTTCGTGACAATCTGACAGGTATGGCAAGTGTTTTATGAGATTTGTCACCATTATAGCTTCACGCTTTCCAAAAAAGTCACCCAAGCATGATTAAGTTGAAGTCAGCTTTACCTTTGGTAGCTTTGTTTGCCGTGTTCAAATTCCCTCGCTACCTCTCTCTAGAATGGCGGACTTGGAATAGCATAACTGACTTGATGTTTGCACACCACAGATCATCCCTCTGTGCACACAAACCTTCATTTTCATTGCAGGTATTCAAAAATTGTGGGTTCCAGCTACATATCTGGATCTTTAAATGAAAATCACACTAGATGGTTTCAGACTGATGTTCCAAAACTTGGGGAACAAAGGGGGGAATGAGGACAGGTTCAAAAATATTGACACCCCTTCTCTCTCTCTCACGCACACACATGAGAGAGAAAGAGAGGTGTGTGTGCATCACACATGGGTATACATTTTGCATTTGTTATTGGACTTTGTTTTGGAAACGTCAGAAGGGTTTGCACATTGACTTATGTGGAGAAAAAAATAAAAGAGAGAAAATAAGCAGTTTGTTTCCTGCTGCCCTAATACGGTCCATTTGTTACACTTTATTTCCCTTAATTTTGAGTATTCAATGTTTCTCTCCCTTGTTTACTCAATGTTTCTCTTCCTCAATGGATGATATCAGTTGTGTTTTCACATGGTTTCCACTTCACTGGGAGAACTTTGGTATAAGTAGGGGTAGTTAATATGATAATTACCGTTAAGGAATACAATCTCACATTGCTTGGGAATGGAAGTGATCACTTCGTATAATGTTGGGACCTCCACCTAATATTTTAAGCTTTTGGTTGGATAGCACGGGCCATTTTACCGCACTTTTTTTTTTGAAATTTATAGTCCACACTCCACGATGAATGACCTAATTAAAAAGGTTGTACGATGATAGACCCAAAAGAGGCCACACGTAGCAAACCTAAAACATGGTTGCACGTTAGGGGATGCTAAAAAATATAATCCCACATTATGCGGGAATGAAATGAGTGTTTGCTCAACATAATGCTTGTACCTCTCCACATAATAACTTAAGCTTTTGGATTGGATATAAAGTTTCTATATTTTAAATAACCTAAGCTTTTGGATTGGATATAAAGTTTCTATATTTTAAGGCATCCCACTCAAAACCAATTGGCAACGAGTGGATAGGACGCTCATGCTCATATACTAGTTTTTAGGTATTAATTAATTAATGTGGGACAAATTCTACCACTCTTCGCACACGAGACCCTTGACCTGCATGTAGAGAGGTAAACAACGGATCATAACAAAAAGTGTGCACTTAAGGCACAAATAATGGGACAGACAACTAAGAGAGTCATGTACAAACTCCTCCGAAAACCTAGCTTGGATACCATGTTAAAGCATTCAACTCAAAACCAATTGGTAATGAGTGGAGAGGCTACCAGACTCATATACTATTTTTTGGAGATAATTAATCAATACGGGACAAACTCTAACAATTATGTCTAAGGCGGTCCTTGATTGTGAAATTGTGTAGGCAAGGAATTTGATACATATGCAAAAGTTGTCGTGAACGCTGCTGGGCCATTTTGTGATTCTTTGAGGAAAATGGCTAACAATGATGCAAAACCAATGATCTGTCCAAGCAGTGGTGTGCATATTGTGCTACCCGATTACTATTCTCCTGAGGGAATGGGCTTAATTGTTCCTAAAACAAAAGATGGGCGTGTTGTCTTCATGTTGCCATGGTTGGGGAGAACAGTTGCTGGCACTACGGATTCAAGTACCACTATTACAATGCTTCCGGAACCACATGAGGATGAGATCCAGTTTATACTGGATGCCATATGTGACTACCTTAATGTTAAGGTTTGTGATGCTTGCTAGTTTTAGATTCTTCATTCTGTCTGTGCATGCTTTAAATTGTTTGTGTTGGGAAAGTAATTTGTGGTGGCGTTTTTGTTGCAATTTCTTCTAACCATATATATCAGATCATCTTGGTACTTGTCATGGAATTATAATATTTGTGGAACCATTAAATACGATATACCTTATTATTGGTTAGTCTCCTTTGGATCATGCTCCAAACATTGTTGGCCCCAATACTTGGAAGTTTATATCCTTTTGTTGGTTAAAAATTGTGTAGTTCTATTGGGATAATTTTCAATGCATGTGTGCTTGCAAAGTGTATGCACTTAACTCTGGCAGAAGTCTTCCAATAATGTACCATAGCATCAGTTTTACTTGAACGACAAGGGATAGAATTGACTAGAATTTCTCCATTTTCTGATCAAGTGTAATGCCCATTTAAACCTCAATATCTATTTTTGATTCTAAAAGGTGGGCGGGCGGGCGATGGGGGCCTAGTGCCTACGGGCCTTAGGCAGAGGTCTAGGCGGGACTTAGTTGGTTATTTATTTATTTATGAAGAGAATTAATATTTACTTAATGAAACAATTGATAATGCATGAGAATTTTTTTATAACATCAAATATATAATATTTGGGACTTAAGGCTATGTTTGGTTTGATTTGAGTATCAAATATATTATATTCCTTCTTAGATGCGGAGGACTACTACCGCCTAGCATCTATGCGACACCTAGGTGGACCATTACTGTCACACTCCGGAAATTTTAATTAATTTCCATCCATTTCAATAAATTCAATAAGTCGAATTTCATGTATCGTTTAGTGAGTCCGGGTGAGTTGGGCATCCCCGACATGATATCCGTTGACCGCTGATCGTTCGATTAAATCGTTAATCGTGTCTTCAAAATCCATCGACTAGATACATTCTTCAAATCAGATTTCTTTATTCATGGAAGTCATAGAGAATTCGATTACGAATCCAACGCAACTTGAATCGTCTCAATCGGAGTCCGGACGAAGAAGTTATGGCCAAAATATTCTCGGAAATTCCACCTTGCCAAGTCAGTAAATTTTTACTCTTGGCGACCGGTACACCACATTGCGTGTACCGGTCGAGAAAGGGTAGTGGGCACCTCTGTGAGGTCCCAACCGGTACACCACATCACGTGTACCGGTCGTGAATGCTTATTTTTCTGCGCGAAAGGTTAAATGAAGGGCTTTTTGGTATTTTCGTGTGGGGGTCCTATATAAGCTATCTATACACGATTTTACCCTTCTTCCTCACCAAAACCCTAAATCTACTCTCTCTCTACCTCCATCACTCATTCTCTCTACCTTCTCTCTTCCATCTCTCTCAATCCATTGAGAATCGAAGAAAATGCGAAGTTTTAACGGTGTTCCTCGCGCTCTCCTCTCCGCATTGATGTAATTGGATCGCCTCGGATCGGTAAGTGTTTTTCATCCTTCCAAAAACACTCTCTCTTGATTTCTTAGAGTTTGGTTACTCATTCCATGTTTTGGTCTTAGTGAACGTCGTAGAGGCTTGCAAGGGCTTCGCAATGGTGGGTTTGGGTCACTCCGGCGATCATGGAGTTTTCCGGCGAACTTTTTCGGCGAGCGTCACCGGAGCTCCGGCGAGGTAGAGTTTTCTATCCCTCTCGTTTGTAATGTTGGCCCTCTTAATTCCTTTTCAATCGTTTCATGAAAATCCGTAGAATTGGTGTGTTCACGAAATTAGTATTAACGGATTATCGTTTGCGTCAATTGGTTGGGTATGGGTATTGTCTAGGGTCTCTATGAATTCCCTAGGAAGTCAATTGTTCGATTCCAAATCTAATTTCGAAAAGCCCCAATTTTTATGTAAACTCTGTCGTCGTCGTTTTATAAAAATCAAATTGGGGAAAATGACTTGTTTGGGATTCCTATGGGTGTCGGTGGGTTGAAATGTTGTGTTGACACGTTTTTGAAATGAATTGAACAAAAGAAGGGTTTTGCGAACGAATGAAATGTTTTGGGAAGAAAAAGGAAAGTTTTGGAAAGAAGTGGGAAAATCACATAATTGGGTCTATATGGCGAACTAGGAGGCGTTGCCCTACTCGCGCTGAAACGATGAACGGAAATATGAACTTGAACTAAAGACCCTAATTAATGTGATAACTTGAGTTGGCTTGATATACGGGTAGCTGGGATTACCTTGGGTGGCTAGTGCGAGCACTCATGACATTGCGCAATGGGGGGTTGTCTGGCCCCTCCCGACGTGTTGGGGAATACGAGGATCTTATCGGTTAGTCTGTTGACGAGCGACTAGCGCGGAACAAGCCGAAAACTCAAACAATGATTGATATTGCCCTTATCTCTATAAGGGGCGGGAAATGAATGAAAACACTGAATAATGTGGGAAAATTGGTATACTTGAAACCAATTGTTTTGAAATAAAGGAAATGAGTCGTTTTGGAAAATGTAGGGTCATGTTCAGTGTTGGTAACTCTCTTTTGAGTCCTGTCTTACTTTTACCCTACTTTGAGTCGAATGTGAAATGAAAGAACAAACTAACGGTTTTACACTATAATGAGATCCATTGCATTAGTCACATTACATTTCTTGCATAATCACACACCTTCACCCCAATATTATAGACGTTAGGAGATGGATTATCTCTACCAGGCGGTCGTGCCTGACCCTCTACTTTTGTAGGACTTGTTCTCCCTGATTGGGAGTGGCTGCGGGATCCTTTGCTGGACTTGAGGCTGGACTGGACAGTAGATGATAGGTTGCTTACTTTTCAGTTTCAGTACCTTCTTTTCTTTCTGTTGGCCACCTTGTGCAGGATTAATCTATAAAATCCTATTTTGGCCTTTTCTTTTAGTTGGGGCATTGTTGTACAGGGTTATGTTATAAAACCATATTCGTCTCTTTTTATTTGTATCAGAGTAGCGCAGACGTTCATGTAATAATCATGTGTTGAGTAGTGTGTGTGTGGTAGATAGCACTTTACCCCTTTTTATATGGATACTCTTACCTGTTTAACACTTCTCAAAAAAAAAAAAATCTCAAATTTTGGGAGTGTTACAGTTGGTATCAGAGCGCTAGTTCCGATTTACCTCGGACTTTGGGTGAGACTTTGGTCTCAATGAGCACATCGTTTCTTTTGTGTAGCTCTGAGGGATTGCATTTAGGGTGCATGGCATGTGTATCTAGGCATTGAATGTGTGTGCATTGCATGGATCTCATTAAAACAACAAGCTTTTATAACTCGAAATTAACGAAATGGTTTGGAAAATTGTGGTGTCTACTCTTTCGAGTTGGTCTTGTTGTCGTTCTTTTGGAATTTTGAGCAATTCCTGTCTATCCTGTGGCGACTTGTGAGCATGTTTTGGCAATTAGTAGAGGATCTTGTTGATATTAGACTTGTTTGTTCCGGTTGTTCCCTCTTGGTCGTAGTGGCGATTCTTACAATAGCTCGGTGAACTGTATCGAGTTCCCTGTTCTTAGAGTGTAAACGAGTTCCTTCGATAACTCTGGTGGTGATTTGGCTCCTTATTCCTCGAATTCGAGCGTTGGTGGTTGCAGTTGTGACTTGTCGAGCCTATTCCTACGTAAGAAGTGAATTCTTGTTGTTGTCATCGTGGCTTTTAAGCTTATCTTTGGTAGCGAATGGTGAACTTTGCGACAATCAGTTGGTGGATTCTCGTTTGCCTTCCTAGCGTGGTTGATGATTCTGAGTGCGATCGGAAAATCGTTTCTTGAGTTATCTCTCTTGTGGTCATCGATGAATTCCTTGGACGATGTTCCTTGTAGAAGACTGTCGTTCTCCTTGACGTTGATATGTTGATTGTCGTTCTTACGACTAGGAAGTGTAGTAATCTTGCAACCGAGACCTGAATTCTATTTTTCTTTGCGTCATTGGTCGTTGGAGCTTGTCGTTTGTCTACTTTTGGGATTGATTGGGTCTCCCTAGTACGTATAGTTCCTAGTGTGAGCGGTAGAACCTTAGGATGATCTAGTTTGCGAGATGGTGATTGGTGGTTGCTTCTTGAAGTGTTAGCACTTGGGTATAGTGTAGTTGTGAACTCTTTGGAAAGTAAGAATGTCTCGATGTACTAAGGCCTTGTAGTGGCAGAGAGTGTGGTTGACTCACTTGGGACGTGAAGTATTTTGGGTTAGTTGGTTCTCTTTGTGGACTAATACCAATTTGTTAGTGATGATAGTACTTTGTACTTAGTTGATGCGAGAGTTGATCTTGGTTTATGGTTTGAGGTTCTATGGGGATTTGTATTAAGCTGAGTTGTGTAGGTCCACTATTGGTTAGGTGGTTACTCAATCAGTTGGATATTTGGTTAGCCGGTTGTATCGGTGATTGGGTTGTTTGGTTAATCGAATTGTGGAACAACTTGAGAATTAGCTTTGTGTTGAATTTGTCTCAGTTGGTCGTTGGGGTTGTTGGGTGATCTAGGTGTTAGACCTATCTTTGGAATGTCTTGGTGCTTGTTCTATAAGTTAGTGTTGTTGTGTTACAAGTTGGGAAGTTAGTTTGAGGACCTTGGTTATCTCTTGATGTGTTGGAGTAATAGTGTGCGTATGACTATCTTGTGGTTCTTCCTAGAAGTGATGTTCGAGTTTCTTGCCTTGTGGGTGATAATGTGGAGAGGAAGTGTCTTTGGTTGAGAGATGGGAATGTGGTGGTCTTGCTTGTCGACTTAGAGCATTGGGGCCTGGACTTAATTTGGAGTCATTGTCATGAAAGAGAAGAATAAGTGGGTTGATGGCTTGAGGTGTTGTGTGTCTCATTTGGGGTTTGAAGACGAGAGTAGAGTTGATTTCTCATTTGGGCATAATGTTGTAGGAGGTGAATTATGTTTGGAAAATCCTTTTGGCTTCGTCATGATGGCGGTGTGTCATAGGCAGTGTGTTTCTTTTGGCATATCAACTTCCTCCTTGTTCAATCCTTGCGGGATCGGTGAGTGGATACTGTTCCTTGGTTGTTCATTGTCTCTTCCACTCTCTCGGATCAATGTGCTTGATCGATGGTTCCTACCATCATTGTTGGAAATGTTGTCGCGTACCCTCGTGCCTCATCCTTGTCGTTACTAGGATTCTGTTGGAAAGGAAAGAAGAATATTCGGTGATTATTGCTCCAGTCATGTAAAGTAATAGTGTGTAAATATAGAAAGAAGAGATTTAGTCAAACAACAAAATATTAGGAAAGCAATTAGGAGTAATTGATTGTATAGTTGATTGGGTTTCCTTCTTTATCATCCTGTATTTCTATTTAATATGTCCTCTGTACACAGTGGGAAAATACGGCAATACATCTTCTATTTCCTTCATACTCGATTATATGGTATCAGAGCATTCGAGTTTTTTAAAAAAAAAAAACCCTAGCCGTATTTCACCATGTCTAGTGATTCCGAAACT
>NMUG010007604.1:0-11995 GCA_002855965.1 Monotropa hypopitys
ACCGGTCTCCCTATTTTCAAGGGACCGGTCTATCCTAAGGCAGAGAGGTCCGGTGGGTAGAGGGACCGGTCTCCCTATAAGCAAAGTTGTCCCAAGTGTAGAGGGATTGGTCTCCCTAAAATCAAGGGACCGGTCCCTGTTCAGTCAGAAAGGCCAACGGGAGGGAGAGACCGGTCTCCCAAAAACCCGGAGACCGGTCCCCGCGTGTATTTTCGGCAGATTTTGGATTTCATTAAGGGTGTTTTGGTCCTTTCTCCTAGGGGACTATATATATGTTTGAGACCCCATTTTTACTCATTTTTGCTCTTCTTCTCTATCTCTAAAACCCTACTCTCTCCATCTCTCTCTTCCTCCATTGTTATACAAACTTAAAGCTTGAAATCCAAGGCCCAATCGAGCTCGAATCAAGAAACACCAAGGAGGAATGACGATCCTCGCGCCACGATCTACCCAGGACACCCGCTATTTGCTCCATTCCTTCAAAATCCGAAGTTAGGGTTTTTCTCCAAGCTCTCAAGGTAAGGTGATATCCATCACTTGCTATGTTCTAGATTATGTATTCTTCTCCCCCTCTTTGAAATCCTAACATTTTTGAGAAATTTCGTATATGCATGTTTTTGGTAAAATTAACCTAGGGTTTGAGATGTTATCATAAAATTGGTGGTTCAATTAGAGTTCCTAGGGTCTTATGTTCATAATACTTGAGCCAATTGCATGCTAGAACAATTCGTGTGAAAACCCCAAAATTTCGTATGAACCCTAACTTACAAAATTAGGGGTTTTGGTCTATTAGTGGTCCCTTGGTCAAATTGACATTGGTTATGTGAAATTGGGCCTAAATTAGGCTTAACAGGTGGGTTTTCGCTATGTGTCATGTTTTATGGAAAATTGTCGCACATTGTATCATGTTGCGTAAATCCTAATTGAGACGAAATTAATCATGATCGTGTGGACCCTTGAATACAACGAATGACCTTGGTGAAATTATCAATGGGAATGTATTTGATCTTTAGGGATTCCCGGGTTTCGATAACTTGTAACAATGCTATGGGATTTATATGTTCTACGCGGGAATGTACTTGAGTTTTAGGGATTCCCGGGATGGTCGCTCCATCCACGACTTTGTGCACAAAGGGGGCTACGTGAGCCCTCCCAACGGCCTTTGGGAAAGACGGTATAGGTTGGTTTAGTGTGTTGACGAGCCACTATCTCATTCCTACCATATCAACGTTACAAACGTTATGTGAATGAATACGGAATGTACTTGATCTTTAGGGATTCCGGGATTCATGTCACCTTGGCAAGTATGGATGGATACAGAGTGTACTTGATCTGTAGGGACTCCGGGATTCACGCCATCTTGTGAACTATGATTTTTATACGGGATGTACTTGACCTTTAGGGATCCCGCGGCTTATGAAAATGAAACATTTAAATGAGAAATGGGTATGATAGATGTGCACTTACTTGGATGCTTGGTCCTAGTTTCTTGGTTAGTATTCTCATTTGGATGTTGGCTTGTGGAGTCACATTATAGACGTCGGATCATCACCTTGCATTGTCTCATGCATGTTGCCTTCATTCTTCTGGACATACACACACTCATTCACACTAGCTTAGGACATACTTGTTGATAGATATTTCCCTACTTTAGCATGACACGCTCTTTTTTTAAAGGTTCTGCAGGTAAGAAACCAATGGTGGAGGACCTCGAAGCTCCTTAAGTGTTTAGAGAGTTTTAACATCTTTTTGGACTTTATGTACTGTTTATTCGAAATACCCGGTTTGTGAGTTGTTTGACCATATGGCATGTAATAACTAAAACTTTGTTTTACCTTCTCTTCTACCTATTTTATGGTTTAAACTATGGTTTAATGTTTCCGCATTCACTCTCGGATTTTCGGTAAACTTGTAATGCGATGTGATTGGTTTTTAGACTTTGTTTAATTATAGCGATCCATGCTTGTGTCCCCATTTGTAAGTAAATAATATTTTAATGTTATTAAAAAACAATGGTTTGAAAATCCGGGGCGTGACAGAAGAGGGAGGAGTCTCCCATCGATATTGACGACATAGACTTCGAGCCTCATCCTAATGACCTGGAGGCACCACGATGCGGATATGTAGAGACCTTTTCCCGCGATGGCGTGGGATTGCAGCTGAGAGGGACGATGTTCCCAGAGGAGCTTCGGAGGGCCAGATTGCGTATTTCTGATACACCACTTTTGACACATCTCCGGTCACATCCGTCCGTATATTTGAGGGCTCAGGTAGTTCCACCAGAGAGACCCTTTCGAGGAGCGTGGTTCCAGGCGGTTGCCATTTTCAACCGGGCACATCCAGTCTATAGAGATTTTTTGGTCGAGCAGGGGTTTGGCGATTTCTTAGCCATTCCGCCCTTTCGCTCGAAGCACACTTTGCTGAGGGCCCTTGCCGAGCGTTGGTTCAGTGAGACCAACACGCTCCACTTGGGAGACTGTGAGCTGGGCGTCACTCCTTTTGAGTGGGCCGTTATCACAGGTTTGAGGTTCAGAGGACTCCCGGTTCAGAGGACGACGGGGACTGAGGATGACGCATGGTGGGTATTGGGCATCGCCCTACATCAGATGAGAGGGAAGAGGATCCCGGGCTCAGTATTGCAGGGAGGCGACTTCTTTTATGCCGTAGAGACAGACGGCCCTGAGTTGTTCAGGCGGCAGCGTCGGTTGCTCTTGTATTTGCTAGTGTCGTGCTTCATATGCAACAACGGCACTTTATTTTCTGTAGCTTACGACGGGATAGTTGACTTCCCGGATGGTGCCCTCTTTGACTGGGGGTCTTTCACTTTTGCCACCTTCCTCCAGGCTATGAGGAGTAGAGTTAGCTGCCCTTCACCGACACAATTAGGATTTTGGCCCTTTCTCTTGTGGTGGTCCTTTGAGCATATGAGCGTAGGGCGCCACCTTCCCACCGACCTAGGACCTATCGTCCCTAGGACTCTGCGGTGGCCGCGTCCATCTGTGCGTGCTCTTGACTTGCTGGATTTCGTGACGCTTCGCTCATAACTGGAGCTAGTTACGCCGGACGACATATCCTGGCAGCCGTTCTATTGGATAGCATTTGGAGGGGGTTACGATGTCGAGATATTTTTGTCATCTCGACGGTGCACCTTATTCTCCTACACTTCCTGGGAGCTGTACATGGGCGACCACTGCTGGCGCCAGACGACGGGAGAGGTTCTGATCCCCAGATGCCCGCCTACTGCCACTTTTGGGCTGGTTTTGTCTCTTGTTGCGGGAGATTATGACGTTGCTGGTTTCATAGTGCGGGGAGACTACACTACCTGGTTCCGGAGTGTATCCATCGGCCGCTTCACCACTACGACCACAGTTCGTGGCGGAGAGTCAATTGGAGCTGAGCAGGAGCGTTTCTTTCGGATGATGAGGGGTGCAGGTAGCAGAGCCCAGACATCTCAGCCTACTTCAGATGAGGTTCAGTGGAGACTTTACCAGGACTTTTTGCGGTGGCAGGAATAGCAGGGAGCAGTACCATCAGGCCCTCAGTTTCCCCCAGACGAGGTACGTAAACATAGTAGTTTACTTTCTGTTTGTCTTTAATAAAACCTTTACAATAGCTTCTTGACCAAGTGAGATCTAACCTTGTGATCCATCTGGGTGATCACTTGTCATTCCTTTTTGAGATGCTTTCGGGTGCACTCGAACCTCCTAGATACTTCTGGGTAGCTAGGCACCTTGAGTTGCTTTCCGGTGAACTCTGACCGTCTTAGCTCTTCCGAGTGACTAAGGACCTTGCAAGTTCTAACCTAAGAACTTGACTAACACTCATTGAATACATGAATAAATAATGAGGAATACAAGTCTTCCTTTACAATGAAGAATGCACACTCTCTCAAGAAATATTACAATAAAGATACAAAGTAAAGAGAGTGAAAGAGAACTTTGAACTTTCTAGGAGACAAGGAATGTATTAAACTTGTATGAGGGATCTCTTATGAAGTCTTGGACCCTTGGGCATGTTTATATATCCCCCAATGAGAAACTAGTCATTTATAGCTGTTGGGGACATTGTGGTTATTTTTTGGAATTTTTTCCAAGCTTTGGAGCACATTCTGCACTGACTGGTATGTGACCGGTATATCGACTAGTGTGTCGGTTTCACACTCTTCGGCTTCTCAGGCTATGCAATACCCTACACAAAACAAATAAAGGACCAATATAGGCACCGGTATATCGGGTGGTATATTGGTTGGTGTACCGGTGTCTCTATAGGGTAATGTGTTGCTCCGAATCAGGTGAGGATTAATCCTTTGACTTGGTTTTACGATTCCCTACAACTTCCCTGTTGATCACAACTTAGAAAAACGTAAGCATAAAAAGCCTTGTTAGAATGACCGTTTCTAAGCATGATTATGAAAACCTTTAAGAATATTTTGGGAATCATATTAAGCTAATAGATCATACAAGGGACCTAAGAAAAATATGGTAATGATAAATAAATATTGAAAACATATTTCCTAAGCCTCCTCAAAAACATTTGATGAATACACAATGATATACAATGATTAATCATAAAAATAATTTCCTTGAAAAATAAGATTTTAACCTTTTAAGCATAAATCAAGAAAAAAATCATTTTAATATAAAATAAATTTTTGTGCATAAAACTATTATAAATACATCATCAAAACCCTAGGTACAACACCTTATAATCAGCATAGCTCAACCTATAGATTTTCTTAGTTTGGCAATGTTACTTCTAACTCGGCCAAGGTAATTTCTAGACTTCCTCTCTTTCTGATTTACCTTAGGGCTTTCGGCCCAACCCCAAACCACTATGTTTTTGTACGACAAGCTATTCTTGCACTCTTAATGGGTATCCTATCAACTGGCCACTCTGGCGAGTTCATCCCAAGCCTAGCCACGCTAATCTCAGTATGGCACCACCATCTGGAAGACTTCCAGCACACACTTTCTGTCAGCCAATCAATTGTGGATCCCATTTTCATTCCGGCAGGCCCATATATGGTATTGCCGCACATAGACATGGGCCTCTATGATCGGCCCTAGAGTGAAAAGCCCCAGTCTAACCTTAGCAGCCCAAGCATAGCCTTTCTGGTGATCATCAGATCCTTCCACTCAATGCTTGTGCTTAGCTGCACTGCCAAGTCCCTTATTGCATTCAGCAAGCCTTGGATTCATGTTTTCAGCTCGGCAAAACCTCGCCCAGCTTGGCAAGGCCACCTTCTGTGCAAGCAATTGTTACAGCCTCCTAAGAATGCTATTTTGATCCCATGAGGAGAATCCCTTGAGATTTTGATAACACTCTTATTAATTGGCATTCCCATTCGGCAATCTGGTCACCCTACCGTAACTTTCCCAATTCGGTCGCAAGTCTGCTTGGCATAAAGTATGGCGAGTATCCTACCAAGTGCTCGGCCAACCTTATCCGACATACCGCAACTAGTATTTGGCCCGACATATTGCTTAGTGATAGACATAATTTTGTAGTTTCAGTGTGTCTATAGCTTCCTTTCTTGTTATTATCTTTCATTTCTTTATTTATATTTAGTTCATATTTGTTTTTATTTTGTTTTCTAATTTTTTTAATTTTTTTCAAGTTATTTAACAATCCCCGGACAGGTTCAAAAGCCCCTGAGACATCTTGAGCTACGAATGAAGCACTCTGAAGGCCAAGGAGCAAGAAAAACAAGCAAAATGGAGCATCCTGAGGGAGAGGACCAGTCTCCCACCACTATGGGAGCCGTTCCCTCTTTTCCAGAGGAAAAAATGCTACAAGGGTACCGGTCTCCCAACCCTACGGGGACCAGACCCTCTTGGTTTTTTGTGTATATTCATCCTCATTAATGACATTTTTGTAATTTTAAATGGAGAGGGGTATATGTACTCTCATGTAGTTCGAACTTGTATAAATTAGGGTTAGTTTTATGTTTAGTTTAGGGTTTGGGGTGGAAAGCTTCTGTCTCTACCTCCCTCCATCTTCTCTCTTCTTTTGAGCACCTTCCACAGAGTTTGGGAAGAAAACTTCTTATTTAATGTTGTAAGCCTTCTCTCCCTATCTCTATCTATGTAATTTAATTTATGTCTTATGTAATAGAATTTCGTTTTTCATTTAGTTATGCCATGTTTTGATTGTGTTCTTACATTTCTATGCTTGTGGTAGGATTAATGGAGGGCTAGCCTCCTTGGTTTGGTCATGGGGTGATTA
Organism: Monotropa hypopitys; assembly: GCA_002855965.1. Taxonomy (NCBI): domain Eukaryota; kingdom Viridiplantae; phylum Streptophyta; class Magnoliopsida; order Ericales; family Ericaceae; genus Monotropa; species Monotropa hypopitys. The sequence goes on from NMUG010007604.1 coordinate 6,226, forward strand.
AAACCCCAAAACCTAGGCTTGTGTTTGATTTCTTTTTATTTGAGCTTGATTATGGTGGGTTTTAGTTCATGCCTATGGTCTTAATCTGGTGATGTTAATCTCATTGATGGTTTGTCGCCATTAATTTGGTACATCCTATGCTTTTAGAAATGTCCCGCTAGGTGTTCGATAAAATGTCTAAATGAATGAATTCCCCTTGAAACCACTTATATGTGGCAGTTGTGAGTGTCTTAGTTCATGTCCTAAGGTATTATCTTAGTGGTGTTAATCACCTTGATCAAATGTTGCCATTAATTTCGTACATATGATGCTTGGTGCGATGTCCCACTAGTTATTTTTCAAAATGCCTCAATGGACTAATTCCCTTAGAAATCACCCAATCCTTAGATAATTGAGGTCTTGAGGTTGCGTCGGAGTTGGGAGTATGTGGTTCTCCAATTTATGTCCAAGCCGAGGATTGTTAACTTCCTTGATGGTTTTTAGACAGTGAACCTTGGCACATCTCATACTTTGAGCTATGTCATCCTAGGTGTTCGATTGAATGTCTAAGAGAACCAAATTCTAGCTCTCATGTCATCTATTGACCCTATGATGTGTGCTTGTTATCTAAACCTTCCGAGTGATGTCCTTGGCCATGATCCCTCACTTGTGTTGTCATTGATATTGAAGAAGTCTAGTGTGACCTAATTTTGGTGTTAGGAATCCCGTGACCATTCCTCTTAGTATAACTTAGTTTAATTTCATTTTCCTTATGTTATAGGTTTGTAGTTTTAAATAAAAAACAATCCAATGGTAGCGTCATTTCGCCTCTACCGCGAAATAGAACCTCTTTACCAAGAAAATTACTTGCCTCTGTCAATTTCCTTTGGTTTGACCTCAGACTTGCCACTCTACTGAGTGTTTATTTCCTTGTTTATAAATTTCTAATTTGATTGGTTCCCCATGAGTGATGACACATTTGGGGACTGGCCAAATTTTGGTGCCGTTACTGAGGAGTTGTAGTTAGAGTTATGTTTTTGATAGTCTAGAGGTTTTCTTTTGCCCCGCCATATATATTCCCTTTATTTATTTTTTTCTTATTTTTTTATATAAATCCAAAACCCAAAACATACATTGACCAACTGTCACGGCCTCAAAATTTGAAACCTTTTTATATTAAGAAGAGAATTATAAATGCAGAAACATAAAAATGTTTACTACCATTCTACCCATAATACATGAATGGTACAAAAGAAACAAGCATAGTGATGTGGGACTTTATAACATAGTCCGATTACATTGAACAAATGAAATGGTGAAATGATAGAGCAATGCATATATAAGCGGTGAATGGACTTTATAATGATAGTCCATTCCACTTTTACAATCAAAATGAATAAACAAAAGCAAAGGGGACTTTATAAAATAGTCCTTTACAATGTTATAACAACAAGAATAAAGGACATACAATGAGATGTGAGAAAGTAGGACAACCTATCAACTACCAAGGATCCTAACTCCAAGTCCGGCAAAGAACTCAAATGAAATGCTCCAATCCAAGTGAGCCAAAAATCCTATAAAAATATAGGGTCAGGAAAACCAAAGCCTGGTAGAAAAATCTATAACCAAATGTCTCTAAAATTGGGGTGCATGTGTGTAAAAAGGCAAGGAATGTAAATATGTATGAATAAGGATCTCATTACATTTTCCAAGTTAAAACGTTCTCTTTTCATTCTTTGACTCAAGTTCAATACTTGATGTTTCCAAAAGACTCAACGACGCCAACCAAAGTTTGAAGACTCACAATTTTCCAATGACTCAATTTGTCAAAACAAAGGAATAAACGACCATTTTATCAAAGGACTTGCTTTCTCAAACACTAGGGAGTTGGTTTTTAATCTACAAAGTCCTACGAGTTCCAAACGACTCATTTTCATTATTTTCAAAACATTGGTTTCTAATATACCAATTTTCATTAATTTCCAAGGGGATTGGTTTCTAACATACCAATACCTTAGTCTATCAAATCAATTTAGTTATTAGGTTTCGGCCAATTCCGATATAGGATGTGATTAACCAATTAACCGTATATTCCTAGTATTCCCAACTCATTGGGAGGGGCCAGTGAGCCCCTCATTGCTCAATGTCGTGAATGCATAGCATTCAGGGATCAAAATCCGAGGGAAATAGAATCCTATATATATAGCTAACCATAAAGTACTCAAATGTTTTAGGGTCTTTCATCCACACTTATCTTTTTGTTTATTAATTTCAACATGATTAAGGCAACGCCTCCTAATCACACAATTAGACCCAAGACATGTTAGGGTTTTATTCAAAATTTGGGGGGTTTTGAAATTGAAAAAGGGATCAACAAATTGAAGTCATAGGGAGTCCAACGAGATCCTACTCAACACATATACTTAATTAATTGAAGAGTAAACACAACCCACAAGAACTAATTTCGAAATTATACATAAGCATGTAAATTTTCTTGAAAATTCTAGAGAGGGGAGGAGAAACCCAAAGATAGACACACAAGGGTTAGAGATCTCTACCTAGATCGAAGATCCGTGAAACCCTAGGTGAGGGTTTGTGCTCCAATTAATGATCTGTGACTATAGCCGCGTAGAGGACGAGCTTGTGATCAATGTTTGTGAAGACAGTTTGCTCCAAAACCCCATTGATTAAGTGAGAGAGAAGAGAGAAGGGAGATGAGAGGGGGAGAGAGAGAGAAAGAAACATCCGAGAGAGAGTGAGGGGGAGATACATATGGCTAGGGTTTGATTTTGGGTTATAAATGGCGTAAGGGTTGAGAAGGGTGGATATATATAAGTCCAAAAATCAATTCCCGAAATGTCCTTAATGAGGTGTATATCGATATGAATCAGTTGCATATCGATATGCAACATGCCAAATGTTGCACAGAATGTTTTTCATATCGATATACCTTTAAGGTATATTGAAATGCTAACTGAAAAAAAACAAGCAGAAAGGGTTTTCATTTCGATATACCCAACGTGGTATATCGAAATGATGCATGTCGATAGCCCATTCCTCATATCAAAATGAGAGAGGAGGAGAAGGATCAGGTGAACATACATTTCGATATACCCAAGGATATATCGAAATGATCATAAGGGAATGAAGGGCAGAGGACTTATGCATATCGAAATGAGATAGGGTCAAGGAGGACCCTATATCAAAATGATACCCAAGCAATGGCCATCATGTGGACTGGCCATATCAAAATGAAAAAGGATAAGGAGACCTCATATCGAAATGAAACAGTGTAATCGGCTAGCAGAGGCTGTGTTATATCGAAATGGACAAGAGAGAAGGGACCCCGTATTTCGATATATATATATATATATATATATATATATTTGAAATGGAAATTTGGAACAATATCCTACTCGAATAAGATTATGTGATTTCCAAATGATGTGGCAATCACCCAAGTATTGACAAACACTCTCGAATGCAATCTCGGACCTTCTACACATTTCCAATCATAAAATGTGGGTCCCGAGAAGGCCTAATAAACCAAATTCCCGATTGGATTTTAGAGGAATTCCATTAATTGGAATATAAAATCCCGAAGAAAATAAACGGAAATTAATTAAACTTTCTAGAGTGTGACACCAACCATGGCTTCCGACACTTATCCCATGAACAATCATTCAAACCCTTATGATGCCATGGCATAACTTGTTCAGGAGGCATCGAACCCTCCATTACCCGAACCTTCATATCAATGGTGGCATGACCATCCGAATCCTTATTGGGAATGTGAGACCATTCAAGAGCCTCCACACCCACATGCTACCAAGACATGACTCCCGAGGATCTTCTCATGTGTTATTATTCAAACCAATGTGGAATCATGGATCAAAACCCATGTGGGAGTCACATACTCCATTCCCAGAACCTACTTGCCAAGAGTGGCATGACCACTCTAACTATTATAGGTAATATGAGTATTCATATGAACCACCACCACCCGCTGACCACAATAAAATGGCTCCTCAACAATTTTACCATCCAGAGTGTAATACCCGTTCTATATTATGAATTATTTTTAATAATAATTCTAAAAATGTTAGAATGTGAAGTGGAGTGAAGGAAGTTTTATAAGGGTATTTAGGTATTTTTATAAATATGTAAATACATATAATGCCTTATTTATGAAAATAAGGAAGAAGGGTGGCATGTAAGGGTAAATAGGAGAGTTAGTAGAGGGGTAAAGAGGTAAATTGGCCTAAAACCCTGATTTGGGGTTCTTGGAGGAGGGAGTTTGGATCAAACTCACTTGTAGGATGTGTTCTTGAGAGAAAGGGAGGGAGAGCTCTATAGAGAGAGAAGTGGAGTAAGATCATGGAGTTCTTTGCCTAAAGAGTTATTCAACACACGGATCAAGCATCCTGTAGGTATCACTCTCCTTAAATCTCAAGATCAAATTCGTAGAATCAAAGCCAAGATCTAGGTTTTTTGTGATTTTCGGATTTTTGAGTGTTCTTGAGGAAAATTCTTGGATTTGAGACTTGTAATGGTTTGTTAGTATTGAAATCGAAGTATGTTGGTGATAGGAGTGTTCTAAACACTTTGGTATAGTTAATTCTTGAGCTTGGAGGCAAAAAGATCGAGATTGGGATGATTTGAGACGAAGTGGTTCGTAAAACATTTTCTGGAAATTCGGTTCTGAAGGGCGGCGACCGGTCGCGGCATTTTCGCCGACCGGTCGTAGAAGGGCAGTGAGGCATCGACCGGTCGCGACAATTTCGCCGACCGGTCGCGGCAGGTCAGAAGGGTCTCGACCGGTCGCAGTTTTGGGGGAGACCGGTCGTGGTTCTTTAAATTCTGAAAAATTTTAAGAAAAGTTTTAAAATGTTTTGAGAGAGCTTGTGGAGTCCAATTAAAGACTCTAATCATTGTTTAAAGAGGGTTATCGATTCAGTTGATTCAATTTAATGCTTCATTATTTTATTGTCAAAACTATAATTCATGCGGACTGAAATTTGTAATTGTTTTGACAGGGATATTGAGGAAGGCATTGAGGCCTTACTCAAGGATGAGGAAAGGGTTGGAACCAGGTAAGGATAAAGGTTTGATCAACTGCTCTGGTGAGTATATGAATTCGGTATATTGAGAGTACTTTGCATGTATTTCAAAGTACATGTTCTTCTTAGTTAAATTGTGAAGGGCTTTTATGCATGTTGATTGAATGGAATAAGAACGTGACAACTACCCTATGAAACTCATGAATACATATATGTAGAACGTATGGATGTAGCACTCTGACTTGTGGATGACTGCACACTTTCCTTTCTAATAATGATTGCACTAAATTGGGAGAATCTCATGGCATGTTGCATATATATCATATGCATGATTTTATGGAAATCATAGATTTTGGGAGATACGGTTCCAAATAATGGAAATGGATGAATGTAGGCCTTCATGGCTAGTAGAGGGAAACACCCCTTTTGATGCGGCAAGTCGAGGTCAATATTGCGGGTTGACGGCTTGTACGTATATGTCGAGGTTGTGACTACGGTACAACGGCATATTATCAATGGGTCGAGGTCAATATTGCGGGTTGACGGCTCATTGATCTTGGAAGCTGCGATTCCAGATTATTGTAAAAGAGAAATGTTAAAATGGTTTGAATAAAAGCATGGGTTGCTGCCATATACGTATGTAAAAGCATGACGCATGAGATTGGGAGTATGTGTTTTAAGGGATTGGACCCTTATTTCTTGCAAGTATAATCCTTGTACGTTTATATAAA
>NMUG010007605.1:0-11994 GCA_002855965.1 Monotropa hypopitys
CCAGAAGAATATCGAGCGACCCGGTATGAACCGATTCTCGAGATATTCTCCCGATCCAAATTGGTCAGCTACTACAAGTTTTCACTGAACAATACGAATCAAGGAATCGAATTTTGGATTTAAAGTGTTTTATTTTATTTGAGAAAGGAGATTGTTCTTATTTTTGGAAATTCCAAAAGGATATCAAATGACCCGGTATGACCCGATTCATGAGGTATTCTTTCGATCCAAATCGGTCAGCTACTGCAAGATTTCACTGAACGACATGAATCAAGGAATTTAATTTTGGAAAGATGTTTTCTTTTATATTACAATGAGTGAATTGATTTTCTTGGATTTTGGAAATCTCAAAAGAGGTCGAATGGCCCGGTATGTACCGATTCATAAGACGCTCTTTTTTATCCAAATCAGTCAACTACTGCAAGTTTTCACTGAACGATTCGAATCGAGAGACTTCTCGTGTTTTTATGCTTTTTGTGAATGTTTTTCCTTTTCTTTTATAAATTGAAAAAGTGAAGTATTTAAGAAGGAGAAGAAGAAAACGAATCTATATATATATACGTATACATATTTATGAACATGTACGACGAGATAGAATATTACATATAAGTCGTGTTAAAAGTTTCCAAAACGGACGACTTATATGCAATATACCGACAAGGTCATATTTAGAAATGAAAAATGGAAATGAACGAGACGGCTTTGGTTTTCCTTCTTTACAAATTTTAAGAAATGAAAGATTGGCTTTTAACGACGTATCGTGATTGTAAGCCAAAAATTCATAAGTCGATTTTTGTAAGTTCGGTTTCTAATCCATTCAAGGAAATAAATGTTCCAAGATCTCTAGTTATTTGACCGAACAGCCGGTAGGCATATCCATACGCGAGGCCGAGATATCGCTTAACCGAGATCTTTGAAGATCATTTCTTTGAATAAAGAAGAAAAATAGAAAGGAAGCCGTATAACATGTTTTTGGTATTTTTAAGGCGAAGATGTATTTACGTTCTTCTCATACGTGACGTCGAAGCAGGCGTAGCCTAGCATGCGTCAAATTCTAATGAGGAGAAAGACGCAAATGGTCGTCTTCTTTATTATGGATGTTTGTATATATATAGATAAAAGAAATGTTTTCAATAGTTTTCTCGCCGAAGATATCGGAGTAGGCATAGCCGTACAAATGCCGATATTCGGGATATACTATGAAAACGAATCTTCTTCGCTTTGACGTTTACATCGCAGCGGTGAAATGAAAAATAAGAAAATAGAAAATAAAAATAAAGAGAAGATAACAAAATTGTTTTCTTTATATCATTACCTTGTTTATAATTACAATTCCGGGAGTTCGAATTTCTAACGGTAAATTCCGTAAACTATAATAAAGTATAGTATCGAGACCGAAGTCGATACTAATACTAGACTATAGGATGGAATGTTTATACCGAGAAAACGACTCAAATGAAAAAGAGAAAATGAAGAATGTTTTAGAATTTTCGGCAGAGGTTCGGCTGTGTTTGGTTGATTTCGGGATTTTCGGGTAGAGTTTTGGTGGCTTTTTGGAGGTTTGAATTTGATGGTGATGACTTTTGGTTGCTGGATTTTGGCTTGAGAATGAAGGTTTATTCAAGAACAAATGTTGAAAGGGAGGTGGGAGGGCTTAGAAATGGGGTTAGGGATTTTTGGAATGAATTTGGGTATAGGTTTTAGGTTTTGGGGAGCTTCTGCCCGGAATGGATATGTGTTTGAGAGAGAAATTTTGTGAGGGAATGGCCAAGGGTCCTCTCCCAAGAGGGGAGATGTGTTTTTATAAAAGTTGACATGTCGCATCTATAGATGCGACATGTTGAAAAATCTGATTTTTTATTGGAAAGTGCGCATCAAAGGAGATTTGATGTCTTGGCTTGAGTGTAGGGATGGATTTGATGTCAAATCATCCGCCGAAAATCCAAAATGGAATAAAATTAAAATGAAAAAGAAATTCCAAAGTCTTCTCGGGTCCAGAAATTGATCCGGTCATTTGATATGCGCTTGCTCGGCCCTATGCTCGGCTCCGTCTCTGAAAATTTGAAGTGCATATTTGCGATGCTTGAATTAAATCATGAATTTAGAAATTATCACAGGATCATTTCAGACGCTTTTCTGAAATTCTTTGAAAACTGGCCTTTCTGCTCTGACCGGGAGATGATGCTGCGCCTTGAACTACTTTTTATCCGTCGATGGAATTTATCAGTAAATGTCCGCCTCTTCAAATACTGCTCATGAAAATTATGTTTGTTCAATTCTGACGTCGGCTTGCCGTCGCGGTAAAAATGAGCGGCGCGGCGTTTCGACTGAATTCTGAATTTTGCTCGGATGTATTTGATTTTCATGCAGACTTCTCGGTAACGAAATTGCCGTTGACTTTCCATTCCTAAACATGATTTTGGATGCTCGTGCAAAATTCTGTCGATTCCGGAGCATGAAGCATGCAGAGAGGATTTCTGTCGGCCGTTTGGTTACTGCTCGCCTTGCTCCGCTGGTCGGACTGAAATTCTGACTTCGGATAAATATTCCACAACATTTTATCGGCTCGGGCTCGCTGCTGCATTGTCGCTGGCTGATGTCGGCACTGTCTGGGGGAGTCCTGACATCCCAGAATTGCATCTGGATTTTTTTTCGGAGGCTGATTTGACCATTCTGTTGACTTTCGGAGTTGGGTCAAAATTGGATATCAACAGCTACTTCACTCAAATTGCATCGGATCTTTAGTAAGAAGGTAATGTCTTTATAGAAATTTTAAATCTGATCAGAAATTTGTAAAGCTGCTACAAATTAGGCGTGGTAGAGCTTGAGCATATCTGTATTAAGAGAAAGGGGGAACTTGAGACCATTCGTTTCTTCGAGAATGGCAGTTCCGCCGGATAGCACTTTGGCCACTATGAAGGGCCTTTGATAGCTAGGGGAAAACTTTCCCTTTGCTTCTTCTTGGATGGGAAGAATCCGTTTCAACACCAGGTCGCCTTGTTGGAAAAGTCGCGGCCGCACATGTTGGTTGAAACTGTTTGCGATTCTTCGCTGATAACACTGCAAATGATAGACTGCTGCAAGTCTCTTTTCATCTAGGAGGGCCAACTGATCATGTAGGGCCCTGACCCATTATGTATTTTTCGTTGCGGACTCCATCATGATGTGGAGCGACGTGTTTTGAATTTCAGGAGTGAAGATGGCTTTGTAGCCATAAACCAGGGAATACGGAGTTGCCCCGGTAGAAGTTTTTATGGGTGTTTGGTTCCTTTCCCTTCTGATCTTTCAAAAACCTTTGATATGTCGGCTCGTACCTCAGTAGGGTGGGAGCATCCCTTCCATCACATCCCATCAGATCCTCGATCTGGGCGGTAGATGAAGTCCTTCTCAGATAATTGGAAATCGACGATAGAACTGCACAGGAAAAAATGAAGTCAAAATGAGATTAGGAGCAGGGAGTTTTGGGGCTAGACTGTCGGATCCTTACCGAGACGGCCCTCTTTGGTTAGCAAAGGGTACAAACGGTCCTCCCCCGGACCAAAATTGTACTCACCAAACAGCTGGAGGTATACGTTCACCTATTTATCTGAGTCCGACAGCCTTAGAAAGACATCCGCGTACGGCCTTCGGGCAGTAAAGTAGTACCTGCCAGACGACCGGTTTCGAGAAAGAAAAAACAACCCCATCAGGTCTGGTACGGTAAACTCCAGACCATGCCTCTCACACAAGGCCAAGATGCAACCTATGATCCGGTAACCATTCACCGACAGCTGATTCGGTGCAAGGTGGAATAAAAACAAAAACTCTCGAAGAAAGGGGTGAAATGGAATTTTTAGCCGCCCTTCGGTAACGGCCATCAGGGGAACCATCACGTAATCCTCAGAGTAGGTGACCTCTGACCCAACCTCCACACAGTTTACCGAAGATGGAATCCCATACCGGTGGGAACTCTTGAAACTCATGGACCCCCCGTGAAAATAACTTAGGTAAGAGTAGGGTCGATCTCCTCCCGTCGCCCTAATCGTTCCTCCCAAAGCTCTGTTCAACCGACCCCCAGTGGCCACGTAGGTGGTCTCGTTTTGATCCAAAAAATGTCGAACTATGTTGGTTCGGCCATTACCTTGGGGATGTCTCGTGGTAGAGGCCTCTGGTTCAGAGTGGCCGGATGAAGAAGATGCCCCAAAGCTAGCTGCTGGGGTTTGCTCCTCTGTGGGCATCCGAAACAAGGAGTCCGAATCCACACTCGAAGAAGATGAGAGAATGGTGATCAACTAATCCATGCTGATTGCTAAAGCACAATTGTCGAAGGCGTGAAGAGCTCTCCGGAGGGTCCTATTGCTCAAACGTAAGTCCCAGGCGTCCCACATCAAAGGCCTATATATAGGCTCCAGTCAGGTACGTGACACAACTGTCAAATATTAAAAATTGCACAAGTACCGAAGAGGCACCATTTGACCAGCGACCCAGATACCGCTACGTGGCAAAACACTGACATCTTAGCCGTCATTCATATGATGATGTCAGATGTCAGCGTCTACGCTGTCCGGACCACCCCTAGATCAAAGTGTCCGGCCCTACATGATCAATCCTTCCCAGTTGAGCTGGAAAAGATTGAGGGGCTATTGTGAGAGCCGGACCTCAGCTCAGAGGGATCGGATCCGGCACTAGCCCGGACCCCGCTCCAGATCTCTTATGTCTTTTGGTATCGCTGTTCTCATGGCCCTTCGGTAGGCCCCAACACCGTCCGACAATCCCCCTCTGGGCAAAACGCTATGGTTTTGTGAGCAGGCCGAACAAAGTCGACCACTCCGGCTACTAATAACCGTTCGTTAGAGCATCGGTCACCAGTCCTGTGACAAAACATCGCTCCCGGCCGACCAGACCATAGCGGAAGGGCATCCTATCGGCCTGGCCTCCGGCAACGAAGCATCACGCCTGCCTTCTTTTCCCCCGTCCGTACGGTTAACCTGGCCCATTGGCTGCACCGACCCGTATTGGCCAAACACGTGCATCACCCGAGTCAAATACCGCACGGGGGAGCCCATAACGTGCGGCCCACGTACCAAATCCTACCCTAAAGAGCACCTATCCCTATAAATACCCCATTTGGGTACTATTCAGAGGATCTTCTCTCCGACCACTTAACATCCGGCCTCGCTTTACTTTTGGTCTTCCTCCTAAAAAAGGGACAAACTTAAGCTTCGGAGGCCCCGTCGGTCACAACCGATTGGCGGGCGCTAACCCTTGTTTTGCAGGAGCCCAGCAGGTGGATCCCTCTTGTGTTTTGCAGGGACCCACACAGACCATCATCCCGACAACGACCGACTCGCTTCGGACCACTCTACCGATTTGATATTCGGGGATTCGGACATCAGGAAGCTAAATCGAAGTTTCAGCCACCACAGAATCCATGGTTGTGGGTATTTAGGTTTTTGTATGAACTTTTGGGAAAATTTTCAATCTAGTGCCTTGGAGGTGTTTATTGGCTTGATGAGTTTAATATGTTGTGCTTTTGGGTTGAGGGAATCCATAGGTTTGTAAGGTTTTTAAAGTTTTAGAAGTATGGATTCAATTTTTAAAGATTTTAAGAAGTTAGGTTCGTGAAAAATTGCCTAGAATAGGCTTCTATTCAGCGAGTACCGGTCCCCCGTACCGTGGGGTACCAATCCCTTTTGGGTAGAAAGGTTTACTGTTATGTGGGTACCGGTAACTTGTACCTATGGGGACTGGTTCCTTGGGAAAAAATCTGGAAATGTGCGTCTCGTGGAGAGATTTCCAATGCCATATTACAATATGAAATGAGAGTTACGTAGCAAAAGTTATATCCGTTTAGAGTTTACCCACCACCCGGGCATAACGACGCCCCCGGGTCTCGAAGTAACCATCCTGTATACTATATGCATTCCATTGTGAGTTGGTTTGAAGGTTGGGAGTGTGATGAATAATTATGTTTAAGTCAATTTAAGTTGAGGTCTATTTTATTGGTCAATTAAGTATGTTTAAGGCTATTACCTTAGGAGTGGGGGTGTTTAAGGTTGTTCCTTGGGATTCGGGAGTATGTTAAAGATTCTTAAAATATTAGTTATCTTATATACATTCCTTGAACTATTATTGATTTATTAAAGGTTGTCGCAGGTGGAGGTTAATACTTCCAAGTCTCGTAGAGGTCGCTTGGCATCGATCGTCGGTATTTTGATGAGTCTGTTAGATATGAAGTTTCATGTAAACATATGCGAGCCATGTGCATGTGTAGTGTTTAATTTTCCTAAATGTATGCCTTACGTGTAAGATCAAGCATGATGGTAACTTGAAATTAATAAGTGCTATGTAATGCATGAAATTGACTAAGGAAGATAATAAAACCATATGGTCCTTCACCCTTTCTTTATGATGAATGCTATGAACATAAGATTCGATTGTAATTTATGAGACACCCTTAGGTGTTGAGTTTTTGGCTAGTTGTTCCCTTAAGTGCACTCTATGCTGTATTAGGGAAGATTATGTGTGTGATAAACCATGATTGGGTGATTGTGTTATGATTGTACTATCTAAATAAATTCTCTAGTGATGAGTTATAATGGCACTTCTTTTGCTATATGGACTCGTGTGTTTAATGTTGTTTTTCATACATGTGGTATGAATGTATGTATATGATAATCATATCAATGATAAAGGTGGCCAGTGTGGGCAGTAAATGTGATATGCATGCTAAGGTGGCCAATGTGGGCAGTTTTTGGCAGAATGCCAAGAGGCTAGTGAATGCCTAAGGTGGTCAGTGTGGGCAGATTTGGCAAAGTGCCAAGAGGCTAGTGGAAATTCTAAGGTGGCCAGTATGGGCAGTTGGCTTAAATCCAAGAGGCTAGTCAAATTGCCTAAGGTAGCCATGGTGGGCTCTATGTGATTCTTATAGAGAAAATAGCTAGCTGGACTGGCCTTCGGACAATTCGGCATAATGTCAAGTGGCATGTGTGATGCCTGGTTATGTATAAGAACTTTGTATTCTTATAAGGGATGTGTGTGTGGAATCATGGTGTGAACTTCTGTGTTTTACCATTTTCCAGTTCACAAATGTATAAATATTGTGTAGATGCATATAGTGTTAAAGTGAAGAAATGTGGTATCATGAATTGTCCAATATGGATAGAACGTAGAATGACTTACTGATGGTCTTTTGTTGTATTTGACACGTTGACTATGATAGATGTTCATTAGGTGAACAAGATACTTGGCATTCTATTTGGATTAAGTGTCATGTGAGAATGTAAGTGTTTATATTGTTGGAATTGTGGGTATTTCACACCCTATGGATTCCTTACAATTAATTGACACGTTGTAGAGGATACGTTCTTTGGGTATAGTATAGCAAAACTGTAAAACTAGTCAGTCACTAGTGATTAAATAAAGGCTATTCCAAATGGTAATGAATGAGGTTGTCACAAGTGTAGATTAGATGTCATTACATTTATAAGGTGTAAATTGGAGGGTTAACCATAATTCACCCTAATGACTTGTAAGGGAGTAACGTGTAGTCCTATGGACATTAAGGCAAATGTATATTGCATGGTAGTGGAAATTGGGAGGATCTAGGTGTTGTGTGACTCACAATACGTATGTTGGATCTCTTTTATTGCTTCTAGTTATATAATATTTCTTGTGAACATTTTGTTAGTCATATGTTTATGTTTTCATATCTAACAAATTCCTGGGTTTCTTTGCTTGTTGTTTTCCTTTGCTTTTCTTGGTAACCCATATTGAGGAGGCTTTGAGGTTCAGGTCCACTACAACCATCTTCGAGTATCCTTAGCTCCTCAGTTGGCATTGCAACTATCTTAGCAGGTGGTTTTGTGTTGGCTAGTCATTGTTAGCTCTGTTTCTTTTGATGGTGATAATAGTCTTGTTGGGCTTGTTTAGTTATTGTAACTTCTTTTAGGTGGTTGTAGCCATGTGGCTTTTATGGTGGTTTTAAGTTAAGTTGTAATAATCTAGTTTTGTTGAGTTTTTAGGCTTCCGATGTATTGAGATTTGTATTGGGCTTGTCGTGGAACATTTATTTTCCGTTGTATCGAGTTTAATATTAGGTATGTAGACGATCACACTTGGAGTTTTGTATAGTGGAGCCTTATGTTAAGATGAGATGTATTTGTCTTGAAGGCTATTGTGAGATTTTATGTTTTTATCTTGTGGTGAAAGGTGATTAGTAGAGCTTGTTGAGATTTTTATAATTTATTTATAGAGTGGAATTATGATTGAGGTCTTCCTTGTAACGTTCTCCGTTCAATATTCGTTAAAATTAAATGAGTTAGCCTTCGGTCTTAACAAGTGTTCAGCAAAGGTTAGTCCAACACCAGGATTGCATTCCAAGTGTTCGGCAAGAAACGAGTCGGCTGACGAATCTTCATTCCAGAGGTCAGCTGCTCAACTTGTGCTTGGCAAAGACTTTCTAATCAGGTATGTGTCTAAATGATAGGCCTTCGGCCATATTTTGATAAAAAGACAAAAGAAATAATTTCTGTTCGGCAGAACCTTTTTGAAAGGTCCAGCCTTAAGCCACAGATCTTTCTCTGTTCGGCCAAGCTTACTTTGAGCATTCTTGTGCTCGGCAGCCTTCGGCTGGCCTTATGTTCAGCTCAGTAAGTCTTCGGCATCTCGGCAGAGTTATTTATGCTAGTAGCTTTTCGGCCAACTACATTCTCTGTGCGGCAAGCCATATTTCTGTTCGGGGACGAGTCGTCACACACACACACCTAGAATTCAAGATCTACTTATTCAATTCACGAAATAGACACCAAAATCATATCTATCCATGATTACAAGAAGGAACACCACTCAATTTAAGCCTAAGATCTGAGTTTCCATGGATTTGAACCAAAATCCTAATCACCTCCCACGTGAATACACAATATTAAAAAATAACCATTTTCACAAAAAATTTATGTCAAGATCTAAGGAACAAATCCGGCCTTAGACGAAGAAATTGCCATAAATTTCCTTAAGAATAGCTCAAATCACTTTTGGAGGTTCTGTCTTTCGAAGTTCTAAGTTGACCCAAAAAGCAACCAAGAGAAGGAAGGGTGTAAATTAGTAGAAAAAATCTGATCAAATAAAATTTTTAATACTTTTAAGCACAAACTAATACAATGAAACAAACTATGTACTTGACATAAGTAAATGATAACAATTAATGTAAAAAATGAATAATGAAAGTAAGAACAAGAGAGCGATAGAGGAATCTGTTTATAGTGGTTCGGTTGGATTTGTCCACGACTCATGTTCACTTCTTCTCAAAATTATAATATTCCACTAGCTTAACAACGTTCGGGTGATTGCCAAACCCTTACAGCTTGAGCGGCTTACAACTTGAGAGACTTGAACCGAGTGACCTCTAATCGTTGAAAGGAACAACCTCTTTGACTTTTTTATAACTTGAATTATGAAAAAGAGCTTGGAGATACTTATATCCTTGCAATTGTTCTTCTAAATAATATAAAAGAGAAATCACAATTTACAACTTTTGAGAGCTAAAAGACCTGAATGCTTGAGTGTAGTTAGTATGAAAGTCAATGTGTATCTTTAAGAGGCTCCAAAGTTCTTTAAATAGCCCTCAAGTCATAAACTAGCAATTTATGACCGTTGATGGCATTGATGTAAATATCCAGAACTCAAATTACTTAAAATTTGCACATTTTGGCTCCACTTGTAGGCTACCGGTATATCAGATGGCATACCGGTTCATGCATGGCTTGCAACTTCTAATTGACTGTGGGATTTTGGCTAATCGGTAGCCAAACTAGTATGCCGACCGTTATACCATGTGGTATACTAGTTGTGTACTAGTGATTGTTTAGGCTGCTGTGAAGCTTGGATTTGAGCAAGTCTTGATCCAATGTCTTGGTTTTGTCATCCCTACATTTTCCCCCAAAACCAAACTCAGAAATACATAAATATAAATAGCAACTAAAAGAATGAGTATTTCTAAGTTAACTTAATCAATGAATTACTAGTAAAATGACTTGGAAACATTTTATAAGATCAAAATCAATTTCTTTAATTTGTATCAAAGAATTTATCAATAAAGTTCATCATCAAAATTCTATATCTAGTTCCCAAATATATTTTGGGGCAACATAAGTGTTTTGGTATTTTTTGTTTTTTAAAACATTTCCCAAGACCACTTTCTACTAAGTTCGCCCAAACGGGAATCATGTCCGAACATAGGGTCCAGAGTGTTGCCGCTAAAAAAATTGTGAAACCCATTCGAGCGGGAGTCATGTTCATCCGGGCGAATGTGACAAAAAGTTCCGCGCTCCCCTCACAACAATTTACAGGCCTTCAAATTCAGACACTCACCCAAATCTTCTCTAAACTCAGTCCAACTCCAACACCACAGCTACAACATCACATCTTACTCATTAATCAACTAAAACTTTAAATAACAAATGCATGACATGCCAATTAGTCCTCTAATTATGAAAAAGAGAGCAATAGACTTGGAAGATTTCGCCTTCAAAATCGATTACCTAATGAGAATAGGTGTGAATACTTCGTTCTCATGCTTTTTTCACCTTCCCACATTGCCTCCTCGACCCCATGATTCTTCCATAACACTTTGACCCAAGAAATTACCCTCGTGCACAACACTTGCTCTTTATGATCTATGATTTATAATAGTTCCTTCTCATAGGATAAATCTTCCCGCAACTCCAACATTTATGTGTTGACTCAACTGACAAAGCTAATCGATACGCGATACTTCCAACCCTCTCAAAAACTTCATACAACCTAATATACATCGGAGCCAATTTTTATTTTCCTTTGAAATGGATTACACCCTTCCATGAAAAAATATGGATAAACATCTGGTCTCCTACTACAAATTACAAGTCCTATCTATGGTTATCAGTGTAACTCTTTTGCCTACTTTGTGCAAACTCAATCATTCGTGGATCAATCAAACCCTATCAGTGGTTTGCTGAATCAAATCCAAACTCAACAACTGTTGTTCATACACCATTCCAACAAAAACGATACATACACCTCCTACCATCTAGTGCTTTAAATAGTTCCATACCAATACTACTCTGATAGCTGTTATTATAGACAAATCCTATCAATAGTAGGTATTCATCCCAACTGCCGCTAAAATCAAGAACACACAATCTCAACATATCCTTCAATGTCTGAATAGTCCACTCTGCATGTATGCCTATCTGTGAATAGAAAGTTGTGATGAATTTCAAAGAAGTTCCCAAGGCTTATTGTAAACTCAACCCAAACCTTGAAGTGAGCTTAGTGTTTCAGTCACTGACAATCAACACCGGTGTCCCATGCAACCCAATGATTTCACCAACATACTATCTATTGATGGTAAAGGTAGACTATCTGAGCAAAAATGAGCCAACTTTATCAAACGGTCAACCACAATCCAAATGGAATCAAAACCTTCCTTGGACAAATGTCGAAAATCTATAAAGTCCATCTTCACATGCTTCCACTTTCATTCTAAAATAGATAAACTTTGTAACAACCTTGTCATCCTGTAGTGTTCCACTTTATTACCTAGATAAGACACTTGGATGCATTTCACACGTTTCCACCAAGAATACTTATGAGACTCGAAAATTTTTATAGCAGTCGTATTTTGTAAAAACGTTATTATTATTATTATTATTATTGATAATAATAAAAAAGGGGATTAAAAGTTTACAATTTAAATTGTAAAATTTAAATTCCTCGAAAGCGAGCTCAATTGACAAAAAATATTAACTTAGAGATTAAGAAAAATAAAATACATGAAAATAAGATTAAAATTTAAATTTTAAAACATGTGAGATTAAATTATAAAAATATGAAATTTTAGGGATTAAAGATGTAATTTAATTAATGGAAATGAAAATGGAAATGAAGGGATGTGGCTTTTGCGTGTATAACATGCAAGAGTGTGAAATATTTTTTCTCAAAAAAAAAGATCAATGAATATGCTCTGAGGAAAACTAT
>NMUG010007606.1:0-11991 GCA_002855965.1 Monotropa hypopitys
GTCCGGTCACTACACCTCTATATCTATTCCACAGAGTTGGAAAGAAGCTCTTATAATACCTGAGTGGAAAATAGCTATGGTAGAGAAAATGATAGCCCTGAAAAAGAATGGTACCTGGGAACTAGCACCTCTTCCTGAGGGAAAGAAATCAGTGGGTTGCAAATGGGTGTTCACTGTGAAATACAAGGTTGATGGGGATTTTGAGAGATACAAAGCAAGACTTGTTGGTAAGGGGTTCACTCAGACATACGACATTGATTATGAGGAGACCTTTGCTCCTGTGACCAAGATTAATTCTGTTCGGACCGTACTCTTTTGTCGCTATTTTAGATTGGCATCTTAAACAGTTTGATGTGAAAATGCTTCTCTCCATGGTGACTTAGAGAAGGAGGTGTACATGGACATACCACCAGGTTTTTTTCTCTTTTGCAATAGAATGAAAGGTGTGTAGACTGAGACAAGTTCTTTATGGATTGAAGCAATCTCCTAGAGTATGGTTTGACAGATTTCTCAAAGCCATATTGAGATTTGAATACAAGCAGAGCCATGCTGATCATACTATGTCCATCAAGAGGACTAATTGTAAGACTTCTGTTCTTATAGTCTACGTGGATGACATAATTATGACAAGTGATGATTTGGATGAGATACAAAATCTCAAGGCTCTTCTTGCTCAAGAGTTTGAGATCAAGGATTTGGGGTCTATGAAATACTTTCTTGGAATGGAGGTGGCACGGTCTGACAAATGTATCTTTATCTCTTAAAGGAAGTATATTCTGGATCTCCTAGAAGAGACAAACATATTGGGATGTAAGCCTGCAGATTCTCCTATTGAGGTTAATCATCATCTTGCAGTAATGGTGGAGAGCATGCGGATAAGGACAGATATCATAGACTTGTAGGTCGCTTGATATACTTATCTCATACTAGACCTGATATTTCCTATACTGTGGGGGTTGTTGGTCAGTTTATGCATGAGCCTCGTACTACACATCTTGATGTTGTTTATCATATCTTGAAGTATCTCAAATTTGCTCCAGGTAAAGATATTTTGTTCTCCGATCATGGTCACTTGAAGTTGAAAGATTTCACAGCTGCAGATTGAGTTGGTTCTATTGATGATAAGCGGTCTACTTCTGTCTATTGCACCTTCCTTGGAGGAAAACTGATTACTTGGAGGAGTAAGAAGCAGTCGGTGGTGCAAGATCAAGTGCAGAATCTGAATATAGAGCTATGGCCCATTGAGTATGCGAGTTGTTATGACTCCGAACCTTTTTGCATGATTTGGGATTCCCTGAGAATGGCCCTATGATGCTCTATTCTGATAACAAGACAGTCATTAATATTGCTCATAATCCTGTCCAACATAATCGAACAAAACACATAGAGATTGATAGGCATTTCATAAAGGAGAAGCTGGGCAATGGTTTGATATGCATGCCTTTTATGAGATCTGAATACCAGTTAGCTGATATATTTACTAAGGGTTTAAATAGTAATTTCACCCCATTGTGTTCAAGTTGAGCTTGATTGATATCTTTGCACCAACTTGAGGGGCAGTATTAAATAATGTTACACTAAGGGTTTATTTGTTACTTACTTTGTGATTAAGGGTAGTTAGGATTATTGTATTGTTCTCTTATTTATATATACAAAGGTAGAAGTGAGATAAATTCACTCTGATTTTTCCCCAATCTCTCTCTAGAATTGAACAGAGTAAGCAAAAAATACTTCTTCAGTTCTTTCACTTCATTTTCATTTCCATTTTTCTTGATTTTTCTTTCTTAAACCTCTTCAAGATCCAGAAGTAGCCTTAAAACATCACATACCCCATAAAGGATATCTTGGATGATATTAACTCAATACACACTTAAAAAGGTTAGAATTTGTCCCGCGTTGATTAATTATTTATCTCCAAAACTAATATGTGAGCATAGGCAGCCTCTCCACTTATTGCCAATTGATTTTGAGTAGGATGCTTTGATATGGTATCAGAGCAGGCAATAAATCCATTCGAATCTCACCACCTACGTGGTGATTAAAATATCTACATGTGTTTAGCCCAATTATGGAGGAGAGTTCGACTATAAGTGAGGGGGAGAGCTGAGAATATAAATAATAAAGCTAACTCCTCTCTAATAACTTAAGCTTGTGGATGAGTTGGTACAAATCAATCTGTTGTTCAGCTTCTCCTTTATGAAATGTCTGTCAACTTCTATGTACTTCGTTCGATTATGTTGGACAGGATTATAAGCAATATTTATGGCTGTTTTGTTATCACAATACAGCTTCATATGACCATTCTCATGGAACCCCAAATCATGCAAAAAGGTTTGGAACCATAGCAACTCGCAAACACCATGGGTCATAACTATGATGTATTTAGTTCTACACTGGATCCAGATACCATTGACTGCTTCTTACTCTACCAAGTAATCAGATATCCCCCAAGGAAGGTGCAATTGCCAAAGGTAAACCGTCTATCATCAATAAAACCACATCAGTCTACAACAGTAAAGGCTTTCAATCCATGTACAACAATGAAAACCCAATGAAATACTTCCCAATCCACTCAACCCTCTATACGAAAACTATAGATCGACTTGATATGTACAACATACTAAAGCATGGACTAGGTACACATGAACTAGTCCCAAGAACATGTTAAGAAGATAGGGAGAGAGTTCTTATAAACACAAGGGTGAAAGTACTTACCAATGGAATTAGATCACAAGATGAATCCCTACACCAAATCCTTCACAATCTTCTTCAACCTTGAAGCTTCAACAATGGAGGTTTTCTCCTTCTCTCTCTCTCAAGAGTTGGAACACCAAAATGGAGGCTACTATGATTATGATTAACCCTAAAATGTATTAGGGTGTTTAGGAACCGTTTAGGAGACAAAAACCCAAGTTTCCCTTAATTATTTTTAAGTCTGGCGCGTGCTTCGTCCAGACGAGCCCCACCTTCGTCCGGACGGGACTCCCCATCGTCCGAACGACCAACACCAAATTTCTTCGGGAAAGTTTCTGCTCACTCGTCCGGACGAGAGCCAACCATGGTCCGGACGAGCACTCCAGGATGACCCCCAAACCTTGCTTTTTGACTCCCAACACCTCCAAACGCAAACGAAAACACTTCCTCAATATTCTAAGCATCAAATGTGCATCCTATGGTCATTCTATGATCTTCCTCAAGTCCAATTACCCTTTTTAAACAAAACTTCAAGGATTAACAATAAGATTAAACACCTAAGTTAGCCTTAACCTCAATTTCCCAACCTCAAACCACACTAGCCACCACAAGACTCATCTACCATCATGATTTTAACGATTATAGCTCAAGGTTCAAACCGATTATTTAATATGAAACATTAATTATTTACATGATATAATTGAAAGAATTGAAATGAAGGTTATGGGTATTACAATAGGTGTCATGGAATTGAATAACCAAGTCATGACAATAGCATTCTGAGTGTCTCACTTCTCACGGTCTGAACCCCCGTCGGTAGGTTTAGGAACATGGCGTAAATAAAATTCAACATTTTCCTAGTAGTGATAGCTAATGTAAATCTCCTTGACCAAAGTAAGTAGTTGGAACCATCCAACTTAACTGAACAAATATCTAGATGTGTTATCAGGAATCCAAGCCCGGCTCACCTCATATTTTGGAGCATCAGTCATATCAAACTGCTATGGAACCTCAGAAAATGCCAAGATGAACAACAAATCAACACTAAGTGTGACGTACCTGTACCAGAAAGGACTAAAAACGGAGCAGTCCAGATGAACCATAAGTTGCCGGAGAACAAAACACTCAAAAAACAAACATACAAACTCCAAAATAGGTTGTCAGAGCACGCCGGAGGCAGGCGAGTAGTTGCAAGGGATCTCCAGAGGTCGGTGATATCAGGAGTGGCGGCAGCAAGGGCCTGAAAGACCTGGATGACCGTTGCGAGGAGCACAAGAAAGCAACTAGAGGTTTTGATGATGTCACAAAGGCGCGAGAAAGAGCGACTGGAGGTGGGAGGTCCGGCAACAACCATCGGAGGGTAGGGCAACGATGCTGGAAAAGGTGGACGAAGGTGAGGCGGTGGATAGGGTTTTCGGAAATGCTCTGATATCATGTAAAGTGTAAGAGAAAGATAAAATTTCGCTCTATATTTCCATTGAATGTAAGAGAGTATAAAAAGCAATACAAAAATTACACTAACCCCCCTAGGAAATATACAAATCACAGAAACCTATACAAAATATAAAATCCTCACAAAGTAGACTGTAACTTAACAGATATTGTACTTTTCTTGGTGGGAATCTTGTCACTTGGAGAAGTAAGAAGCAAACAGTGGTTGTAGGGTCTAGTGCAGAAGCTGAGTACAGAGCAATAACTCACACTACATATGAGGTTGTTTGGATACGCCCTTTCCTTGAGGAGATAGGGTTTGATGTGCAATAACCTATAAATATGTATTGTCACAATCAAGTGGTGATTCATATTGCATCTAGCTCTGTCTTTTATGAGAGGATTACGTATATCAAGGTAGATTGTCATCTCTTTCAGAAAAAGGTGGATAGTGGTGTGATAATTACTCCGTTTGTTTTTATTGGTGCTTAGTTAGATGATACTTTACCAAACCATTGTGCAAGCCATAATTAGAGTTACTATATAACAAGTTGGGCCTCTATGATATCTACTTCCTATCTTGAGGGGGAGTGTTAGAAATTATGAGTTGTGTCTTAGTATTTGTGAGTGAGAGTATTATTGTCAGTGTGCGCTTTCGGCAATATCTATTTGAGGTGTCTCGATCCGTAACATTTTTATGGTTCTTGTATGGGTGAAGAGAGAATATTTTGGGGCTAAAGAAAGGGTATATGTTAGTTATAAAAGGTTATAGTTGGCAAAGTTTTGGTTGCGGAGAGAAATTTTTGAATGTTTTATTTTTGGTTGTTCATTATGTAAAGAACATGGGAATAAAGAGAAATATTTTGGATTCAAATAGAAACACTCATAAAATAAAAGTGCCCTGACAGAAAATTTGTTGGAAGAAACTGCTAACTGTTGTGAAGAAAAAAACAACAAGCTCGAGATATAGAAGCATTGCCTGTGAGACACTTCTCTAGCTTCTGAATATGACCAGGTAATATGGTGGAATGGAGAATGATGACTGCATCTTCCTGTAATCCTGCATGTCCAGAAAAAATAGGAAATTCATAATACAATGATTAAACAGGGTTGGCACATGGAAGTGTCAATGCTACAAACAAAAAAGAAAGTGTTTTGAACATCGACAAAATTTGGACCAATCGCTAATACAAAAAGTCTGAAGGATCTTGATGAAGACCTTTCAAAGCACTCTCATGACCAAAAAGTATGTCATTTATCTGATCTGCATGAGATATTGATAGGACCAAAGCTACAACATCTGCAAGCAAAGAACTGAGAGAACTAAGTTTTTTTATCTTCAAAAATAAGATCATACTTTATAGAGAATCATCACGACTATGTTAACAAAAAGGAAATTCGATCATGATAATTTAGTACATAGAAATAAATTAGTGATTTTAGAGGTTTCAATAGATTGTTTGATGTTCCAACTTAATGGTCTGCGAATGTCTTAAGTATTTGGAGGGGTAGAAAACCATTTATGTGCAAGTTTTCAATTACTTTTGATCCTGTACTAGAGGGGCTTATCTGCAGCGAGGGTACATTTTCATGAAGAAAATACAAATTAAACATTAGAGCTGGGTTTGAAGAGTTCGAGGCTTGGGCTTTGAGGATTTGATCCTTCAGCGCCTTCAGATCCGCCTACCACTACTTTTACACGAGAGGCTAGCACTTCTGCCCATAATTTATGGTCCAGTTGTAGGTAACCCAGATTCATGTAATAATCACTTGGAATTGGAGAAGATGCATAACTTGCTTAGTACTGGGTATAGCTGTTTTATTATAAAGAATAAATTGTTGTTTGCCCAGTCAACAATCTATTAGCACTACAGTATTATGCAAACTTGCATTTGTTGCAATGTATGTGATACTCTCTGGTTGACCACTCTCCACTGCCATCCCTCACTCTAAGGCAACCTTAAGCTCACTCATCCTCCACCTCTTGTGGTCTTGAGCTATAGTGTCCATATTTTCGGAAGGCCGCGTCATGTACACCTCCAATACTAATATCCAAAAGGATCTGCATAGGTC
The DNA here is from genome assembly GCA_002855965.1 of Monotropa hypopitys. Lineage (NCBI taxonomy): Eukaryota > Viridiplantae > Streptophyta > Magnoliopsida > Ericales > Ericaceae > Monotropa > Monotropa hypopitys. Next base: position 6,199 of record NMUG010007606.1, read on the forward strand.
ATGCTATAACCATTGCTTGGATCCCCATCAAATATTCTAGAATCCAAGAGAAAATGATTCAGCAGGAAGTGTATTCATGGATTACAGTGTGCTCAATGTAGAAGGAAAGTAACTAGTCTTCCTTCCACACAAATTCTAAGGATTGAGAGAGACAAAGAAAGGTACAAACTACCAAAGAAGAGAAAGAAGAAAGCAATTCCAACGGGCTAGTTTTTGTGCCACTAAGTGTTAAGGGATTAATACTTTGGTTTTCCTAAGCTACCAGATTCTAGTCTCATTATCCTTTTCAATTGCCTGTCCTCCTTTACTTCTTTCGGCGCCTTTCAAAGAAAGAACCGGTGCCGGTCGATGGGGATTGGCCAAATGCCCTCCAATAGTAAAGTCAACAATGAAGCAAATATACATGGTTGATCGGACTCAACCAAGCTAGATGAAATGAGCTATGTGAGCTTAAGAGAGGGCAAAGAGAGAGTTGTTGATTGCAGTGCGTGAATCTTTCGGAGAGATTCCTTCTGGCATGTTGCTTCTATTTATACGTTAAGGTCAGATCTTAAGTCACAGAGATCCACGGTAAGCCCGGATCTTGGGTTCGACTGTCATTGGCAATGCTCTGTCTCACCAAGCATTTAGGTCTTGGGAAAGCAAGTATGTGTCTGGCCCGTGAGCTTGCATTGTGCAGCGAGGTGCGCATCACTTGGGTACCAAACTAAGTATTTAAGCATGAGGATACTCCAACTTCAACAACTAGCATTTGACATTCAGTCCCACTCCAGATCGTGTATGGTATCAGAGTCAGGTAGCAAGTATGGGTACAGTATGTCTCTGCCTACACGCAACAGGTGGTGTGTGAACGTGCTCGTCATGAGGAAGGGTGTGCCACAAAGTACAACGCCGTCTCAGTACTAAACTAATGCTAAGTAGATATATTGACAGCACCTTCACTTTAACAACCAGCTTTTGAAGTTGGGTTGGCCCTGGCCGGCGATAGGTTGCACGTTACCGACGTTCGCTTTACTAGGGTGGAGCCAATATGGCCCTGTCCGAGATAGGTTGCATGTTACTGACAAAGAAAATAAAATAAAGGACCAACAAGTGGACAAAGTTATCTCACCACCCAAACATCCTCCAAAAAATGAATTTTCTTCGATTTCCCACTTGTGACAATAAGTTTTAAAAGTACAATACTACAACAAGATTCTTACCATTATCATTCTATCTTGGAATCTACATATTAAAAATAGGTTCATTAATGACTAATGGTCAACCACTTGATGCCATAGAAATAAATCAGTTGCCATTTTACATGAAACAAAATGTGTCATGTCCCAATCCAGATAATTATAAAGGAAATTACCTAAGAGAGTGACGTGACAGCATAACTCAATCTAAACTCTTTCTAACATAAATATAATTGAGAATAAAACCATATTGGACTAAGAAATATCTCATCTCGGGATGTAATGAAAATTTACAACCACAACTACTACATCCCCACTCAACTGAACAACTGTGTACAAATCTCTCTCATACATCAGAATAAAATCTCTCATAAAACAACAGATATACCTCTATAGGAAAACTGAAAAGGACTCTCTCATGCTCCTGCAGCTAGACAATGGACGACGCTAGTTACGGGCACCTAAAAGATAGTGCATAAAAATGTGTCAACGAACAACAGCTCAGTGAATACTATGGAACAGTATAAATAAGAGAAATAAAAACAATTATAGATCAAATTATCTTTATAAACTCATTTCTCTTTCCAAAGTTAATTATTTGAAACCTCTTGTAACTTTTTTTTCTATTTCAAAATCAACATTCATCGATTCTCTTTTAAACCACATTTTTATCTCTTTCCAAAACATCTTTTCTAAAATGTCCTTTTTCCCATCCCGTTCTTTTATCATATTGGAAATCTATTTTCTCTCTTTTCAAAAACATTATTTCCATTTTCCTTGAGTAACAATTCTTTAAAACTCTTTTTTCTCAATCATCATAGAACCCAATTTATATTAGTCATAAAATTCTTTTCATTTTTAATCATCATTTTACATTCCTTCCAAAAACCATCTTCCCATTTCTTTCTTTTCATTTCAAATCTCATTTTTTTCTCATCATAAAATCCATCACAAGTCCGTCATAAAATTTATGATAGGATCGAATATAGAATCTATCCTCAAATCTCATCATCATCTCATAGGATCAAATAAGGAATCCATCATCATCTCATTTCATATCTAATATTCATCTCGATTATCTTCCCCGAGGTAAGGGTCGTATCTATATCCAATCAATTATCTTCCCCGTGGTAAGGGCCGTATCCATATGTATATATATCCACTCAAATATCTTCCCCGTAGTAAGGGCCGCATCCATATGCATATATCCATTCAATTATCTTCCCCATGGTAAGGGTCATATCCAAGTATATATATCCACTCAATTATCTTTCCCGGGATAATGGCTGCATCCATATCCACTCGATTATCTTCCCCGTGTTAAGGGTCATATCCATATCCACTTAATTACCTTCCCCGGGATAAGGACCGCATCCACATATCACTTTATTGTCTTCCCCAGTGTAAGGGCCAATATGTATATCACTTAATTATCCTCCCCAATGTAAGTGTCACGACCCAATCCAGATAATTATCATGGTAATTACCCTAGATAGTGATGTGGCAGCATCAGAAATATATAAACCATCTAACAACTCTATATAAATAAAGCTCATAAAATAGAAATGAAATCTCACTAACATACAGTACTGGAATGATACATACTGGGCTCAACAAACTGGGCAAAACAAGGTCCTGGCCCAACTCACAAACTGCTATAAAAATGAGTACAACATACTCTCATACAACAAATGAGATAAACTCTCATACATACTACTAACCAACTGAAAAAGACTACTAAGACAGAACCTCTACTACGCTACTGCAGCTGAACAGGTGGACAATGCTAAACGCAATCACCTATAAAAGAAAGTGTATAAAATACGCCAGCGGCGACGGCTCGGTAAATACTATAGAACAGTATAAATAAGAGAAGCAAAAATAGATATGGATCAAGTTGCCTTTCAAACCATAATAGTTCTTTCTTCAAATCATTTTGTGACAATTGAAATTCTTTTCATTTTCAAAATCTCCTTTCAAAATTATTTTCCAATCTTTTTCTTTTTCCATCTCAAAATCTGTCACGTGTGAATCATAAAAATATTTCCAAAATCGTTACTTTCTAAATAATCATTCCCTTTTATTTTCCAAAATATCTTTTTCAGTTCATTTCATTCCTTTTCCTTTCCATTATAAAATCCACCGAATCTAATCTAATAAATGTTTCATCAATAATCTCATCACTGTGCCACAAGATTGAATAAAAGATCCATCAAACCAACATTTATCTCATCTCTAAACCATAATAGCCAAGGGTTATTCAAATCCTCTGACCAAGAATTATGACAGTACTATAACCCTGTGAAACATTCCGAATAAGTACACCAGTAATGAACTAGGGGTCGCTCGTCGCCCCCCCCCCCCCAAAAAACACACACACACCAACGGTATGAGAATACAAACTCTCCCATGTATGCCTGGAAGTAGGCTGAAACTCTCCCACATTAGACTGGAAGTAGGCTTTAAATCATCGACATAAATCCCGAGTTGGGCTTTCAAGGCTATTACAACGTGATCACAAAATCTCTTTTTCTTTTTATTTCAAATCCTCACTTTTCTTTTCTTTTATTTTATCCAAAAATCCTCATGTCTTATATTTCTTAAAATCTACATTTCATTTTCCAAATAATCCACCACTTATTTATCATAAAAATCACATCTCTCATTACTTTCAAGACATGCTTGATCCGTAGAAATTTTCCACTTTGAAAACTCTTTATAAAGATACCACAAATTTTAATAGACAACATAAATAAGTAATTACTCAAATTTATAAGGTTCTAAGTACTCACGTGAGCCAAGAAATATGAAGTATAGAATTTGTTGTCCTTTCGCGGAGCCGATAAAGAACCAAGTATCTCTGAACCTAACAATAATCATATGCAAACTATAAGAATGCCAATCTAGCCAAAATTATTATCGACTACCATGAACGCTAACCATGCATGTTAACCATGAGTACTAACTATGAATGCATGTCGTTTTTAATTTTTCTTATAATTTTCTTAACAATTTCAATTAATAACAATTTACTATTTTATTTATTATTCCATATTTCGATCCCAATTTCTTCATAAATATATTCCCATGAATTTATTAAATTATTCCTTAAAACCTTTAATAAATCTACTTATAAATTTTACACAAAACACCTAATAATAATTCATATTTTCATCTAATTAGCCTTATATTAATTTTTATTGATAATAATATTATTTTCTTAATTTATTACCTTTTTCTTTATTAAAATATTTTGTTTCCCGAACATTGGTTATCGATAACCCCCCACAACGGGTTACCAATAACCTAATTGTTAATTTCTAGATTTTTCTATAACCTTGCCAACTAGGTTATCGGTAACTTAACCATTTTAACATAATTAAAATCAGGTTATCGATAACCCTGATCATCTGGGTTACCGATCACCAACCCAAAATTTTAAACTGTGTTTATGTTTTTGGCTGCCAGTTAACGATAACCACGCTCCGGTTACCGATAACTGGACCTACTAAACCAAATAATTTCTACTGTAATTTGATGATTTCTGGATCATTTCCGCTTTGTTTGGATTCAGGATTGATTACAGACTATTCTATATTCAATTACGAACAAAAAATACATAAAATTGTTATAAATTTATCTTGGATTGCTTGAATTTCTTTCGGAACTCCAAAACTGGGTTTCCTCCTTGGTTCCTCTTCTTATTCGATTCTCTCTGCCTATTTCTCTCTCTCACACACACACACAATTTACCTCTCACACACACAATTTACCTCTCTCTCTCTATCAAATGGTTCTCTCTCGGGGATTCTCTCTCTCTCTCTCTCTCTCGGACAAACTCTCATAGATATAACTGAACTCAATACTTCTTTAATGAATCTCTTCGATAATTCCTAACAGACTATAATGCACTTGTTTCTATCACGACACAAGGCACTCCCTCTTCCTCCCATGTTTTATGATTTGCATAGAATTTAGGTTAATAAGACTTCTCACCTCCAACTTCTCTTATTCTAGTAATTAAAGACTCAAAACTTGATTAGTAATTCAATTAACCCCTTACTTCATCTTCAGTTACCCAATTCTTACATTATTGAATTTTTAAATAAATCACCAAACTATATAACAAATCTGGGTGGTTTATATCCAAGACATTCACCACCCTTGGATTTAAAGAATGGATGGCTAAGATAACATGAATTGGCTGAGATTGTTTTAAATGACTGGGATTGTACCAAAATCAAATTAGACGGTTCAGATTTTAAATGGTTGAGATTGTTCCCATGACTCCAATGTACCAAAACAATTCTCATCCCTTCCTCACGCACACATATATTCCACACGCATACATTTTCGTATTCCACACCAAAGCTTCGGGGAGCTCTCTCTCTCTTTCACTCATTGCCCCTCCCCCGAGATCCATCCGCATATTTAATATTCCGCCAATTCCATATTCCACACACACATTCCATATTCGCCACGCACATTTCCAGAGCCCTCTATCTATCTATCTATTTGTGTGTGTTCCGATTTGGGTTTGGGGGTTTAATTTAAAGTTTCTGGGTTGTGTTTTGGGGGGGTCGTTTTGGGGGTGTTCCGATTTGGGGTTGGGTTG
>NMUG010007607.1:0-11993 GCA_002855965.1 Monotropa hypopitys
TTTAGATTGTTTTAAAAAAAATGGTTTGAAAATCCAGGGTGTGACACAGTTCTTATTCAATCTCATACAAGACCCCCAGACCATGGTTGAGCTCATGCTCAGAGGTCAAAAATATATGAATGCGGAGGAAACCCTCAGTGCCAGGAGGGCCAGAACTGTTCAAGAGGTCAGCACCACTCACCAGCAAAACAATCCTCATCCTTTTGAAAAGAAGAAAAGAGGGACACTCGACTATGGAAATAGAGATCAAAATAAAAGAAAGTAGGACCGTCGAAGCCCTCCGAGAAAGCACTGGGGATCTAGTTCGAGGTATAAACACTACGCCCTTGGTGGAGAGAACCGAGCAGATTCTAGAGGACTTGTATGTTGATCCTGACCTGAGATGGCCGGGGAAGCTTAAGACTGACACGATCAAGAGGTAAAGGGATAAATATTATCATTTCCATCGCGACCATGGCCACAACACAGATGACTGTTTTGACTTGAAGAACCAAATAGAGGAGTTAGTTCAGAAGGGGAGGCTGAAGAGATTTGTTGCCGGTAAAGGCCAAAGATGGCCTGGCCAAGGAGAGAGCGGAGGAACGACAGGGACGAGGGACAACATCAAGATGGAACCTTGGGAGAAATCAAAGTCATACACGGAGGATTTGCGGTAGGAGGCGAATCAAATTCTGCTCGAAAAGCTAATTTGCGACGATTGTGAAAGGAAGATCCGATAGTGGTATGTGCAGTTGAAATGCCGGCAAAGATACCAAGAGCCGATGAGGAGATTCCCATTATTTTCTCAATAGAAGACGGGCAAGGAACCAACTACCCACATGACGATCTACTGGTGGTGGGTATGATTTTCACCAACTTTAAGATGAAAAGGATACTGATCGATAGTGGAAGCTCCACAGATATTTTGTTCCTTGGTACCTATGATCAACTAAAGCTGGGTCAAGACAGGCTCCGTCTCATGAGATCTCCTCTTATAGGATTCTCAGGGAACCAGTTTACCCCAAAGGGCAGATTGCGCTGCCTATGACGATGGGTGAGGAGGGCATGTAGCTCACCTAGATGGTGGACTTTCTAGTGATGGACAGTCCATCAGTATATAATGCCATCATAGGCCGAACTACTCTAAACAACGCCAAAGAAGTTATCTCGACTTACCACCTCAAAGTATAAATTCCACACCCCAAATAGAGTGGAAGAGATGAAAGGAGACCAGAAAGATGCAAGGGAGTGTTACAACCAATCCATCAGGCATGCAAGGGGAAGCCTTATCCATTGAAAATCTATATGTTGATAGTTTGGATGCCCAGGATGAGGAAAAACTCCTTCAAGGGGAGGCAGCAGAGGACCTTTAGAGGGTGGACCTAGAGCTCGAAAATCCACAAAGACGGGTCAGTATAGGGTTGACTTTGTCCCAGAGATGAAAATCAGGTTAACTAGTTTTCTTCGAAAAAACTGAGACGTTTTTTTCTTGGTCCCAAAAGGACATATCGGGCATTGACCCCAGAATTATTACTCATCGGCTAAGTGTCGATCCCACTGTACAGTCGGTCAAGCAAAAGAAGAGTGTTTTTGCACCAGAAATAAACACAGTTACAGTAGAGGAGGTTGATAAGCTCATAAGTACAAGGTCGATCAGAGATGTCAATTACCCAGATTAGTTGTCTAATGTGGTCTTGGTGAAGAAGGCCTCAGGAAAGTGGTGCATGTGTGTCGATTTCATCGATTTGAATAAAGCATGTCTGAAAGATAGTTTTCCTCTCCTGCGAATCAACCAGTTGGTGGACTCAACAACAGACCATGATCTCCTCAACTTCATGGATGCCTTCTTCGGGTACAATCAGGTCATGATTGACGAGGATGACCAGGAAAAGATCTCTTTCATCACCGATAGATGCCTTTATTGCTACAAGGTAATGCCGTTCGGCCTGAAGAATGTTGGGGCCACCTATCAAATACTTGTGAACTGAATGTTCAAGAATCAGGTCGGTCGTAACATGGAGGTGTACGTGGATGACATACTGGCAAAAATCAAGAAAGAAAAAGATCATGCGAAAGATTTAGAAGAAGTTTTTTCTGTCTTGAGAAAGTACAAGATGAGGCTCAACCCAAAAAAATGTGCATTCGGGATAGCCCCAGGAAAGTTTTTGGGCTTCATGGTCTCTTAGAGGGGAATAGAGGCAAACACCAAGAAGATCAAAGCGATTTTGGAAATGCAGTCACCTCAAATGGTAAAGAAAGTACAGAGGTTGATGGGCAGAGTAGGAGCACTCAGACGTTTTATGTCCCGAGCAATAGATAAGTGCCAGCCATTCTTTAAAGTCTTAAAGAAAGCTTTTTAGTGGACAGACAAGGCAGATGAGGCATTTCAAATACTAAAGCACTATCTTCAAATACCACCTCTTATTAGTTGTGCGAATCCATGTGAACAACTAGTTTTTGTACATTGCTGTTTCTGTATGTGTTGTGAACTCAGTACTAATCAGGAAGCAAGGTGGAATCCAACACCTGGTCTACTTGCAAGCAAAGCATTGAGAGGACGAGAGAATAGGTATCCACAAGTTGAGAAAAATAGCCTTTGCAGTCATTACCGTTGCAAAGAGACTACAACCCTACTTTCAATCACACTCGATCAAGATCTTGACTAATCAACCACTGCGGCAAGCACTCCACTCTCCAGATACCTCAAGAAGACTTATCCAATGGTTAGTAGAGTTAGGGTAATTCGACATCGAGTATCTCCCGAGAACGGAAATCAAAGGACAAGCCCTTGCCGACTTTATAGTTGAATATACTTATCCTGAGAAAACAACATCTGATCAACATAAGGACCCAGTTTGGCTTTTATTTGTTGACGGGTCACAATCAAAAAAGCCGAACAAGTCTAGTTTAGTCTTGAAGAATCCGACTGGCGACAAGTTCAAATACGCTCGGAAATTCCAATTTAAGGTGACAAACAATCAAGCGGAATATTAGGCCTTAATTGCCGATCTCCAACTAGCAAGAGCAATGGAAGTTAAGGCCCTGACAGCTGTCAGTGATTCTCAGCTGGTGGTGGGATAGATTAAAGGGGAATTTGAAGCCAGAGAGAAGACAATGGGAAAGTATCTCAAGGTGGTGAAAAAACTAATTGAAAATTTTGCTAGATTTGAAATTTACAAGTCCCAGGGGAAGAAAATATGGAGTCTGACCAGTTAGCCAGGTCGGCCACAAGAAAGGAAAGGCCCATCCCAGACAATGTGTTGCTCCAGATTCTCGGCAGACCAAGCACAGATACAGCAGGAATGGAGGTGAAGGCATTTGATTACGCAAATTCTTGGGCTGACCCAATAGTCCAGTATATAAAGCATGGAACCATACTGGAGGACAAAAACTGGGAGAGAAAGCTAAGGATACGAGCTGCAAGATACACCTTTATGGGAGACGTCCTCTACAGGAAAAGCTTTACCTTGTCATACCTACGTTGCTTGACATAGCCAAAAGTAGAGTACACGACGAGGAAGGTTCATGAAAGTTGATATTTCCACCTAGAGGGGGGTGAATAGGTGTTTGCAGTATTTTACCCTTTTAAAATCTTCTTAGGTTTTCCTTGAAAATTCTTCTATTATAAAATGTTATAAGACAATGAAAGCAATGTGTTAGAAGATACCATCAAAATACAACCCTATCAAAAGTATTTGTGGGGGTCATCACGGTGCTTATATATTAGCATACAAGATCATGAGGTTGGGATACTATTGGCCTACAATATAGAAGGATAGTATAGAGATGGTAAGAAGATGCGACGCATGTTAAAGATACGGGAGCATCTCGCACAATCCCTCCACCCCTTTGTCACTAATGCAGGGACCTTGGCCCTTTGCACAATGAGGGTTAAACCTAATCAGATCCCTGCCTAAAGTAGAAGCCAGATGCAATATGCAGTAGTTGTAGTTGATTACTTCACCAAGTGGGTTGAAGCCAAGGCACTGGTCACCATCACCACAACCAACGTCATCGAATTCTTGTGGAAGAGCATCATTTGCAGATTTGGGCTACCTCAGTTGTTAATTGCTGACCTGGGTGGGCAGTTTGATAGCACAGAGTTTAGGGACTACTGTAATAGCAAAGGGATACATATCTATTACACTTCCCGAGCATACCCGAGATCAAATGGACAGGTAGAGGTGACCAACAGAGAAATCAAGAAAGGAATTAAAAGAAGGCTTCAGGCAGCCAAGGGAGTCTGGCCAGAGGAGTTACATGCCGATCTACGGGCCTATAGAACCACAACATGAATGACAACTGGACAAATGCAATATGCAATGGATTTTGGTGCAGAAGCAGTGGTACCGGTAGAAGTGGGGCTCCTTAATCATAGGACAGCTTCATTTGATGAGTAGAATAACGAAGATGATCTCAGGATAGAGCTGTATTGACTGGAAGAGAAGCGGGGGACAACAACATTAAGGGTAGCAGCATACCAACAAAGGATGTCAAGGTACCATGACACCATAGTCAAGATTAAGGCATTCAAGACAGGCAATCTAGTACTTATAAAGGTCGACCCAATGGGAAAGAGAATTGGAAAGCTAGGCCCCAATTGGGAAGTCCCATATCAAATACTCAACCACACCAAAGCGGAAGCTTATCGACTTATCGTGCTCAGAGGAAGAGAAGTTCACAATTTATGGAATGCCGATCACCTAAAGTTATATTGTAAATGATTCTGTTTGCTTTACTCTTACAATCCTTCATAATCTATCGGTGCAATTTGTTTTCTTAATAAAACTAAAGGAACTATAAAGGCCTTTACCCTTGTCGCTTGGGTGTGTTATTTTTGTTGTCCATATAGAAGATCTATAGAGATCTACAGATTACGGCACCTGAAGAAAACATCAAAACTGCTCAGATCGACAGTCCTAAGGGACTTGATGCTATGACATCCTGTCTAAGACAACAAGTCTGCTCGGCTCGATAGTCCTACGGGACTTGGTGCTACGGCATCCGAAGAAAGCAACAAGACTACTTAAATCGACAGTCCTATAGGACTTGATGCTGTGGCATCCCGCCTAAGGCAACAAAACTATTCGACTCGATAGTCCTACAGGACTTGGTGCTACAACATCCAAAGAAAGCAGCAAGACTGTTCAGATCAATAGTCCTATGAGACCTGATGCTACGACATCCCGTCTAAGCTAGCAAGACTTCTCGACTCAACAGTCCTATGGGGGCTTGGTGCTACGGCATCTGAATAAAGCAACAAGACTTCTCAGATCGACAGTCCTACGGGATTTGATGCTACAACATCCTGCCTAAGGTAGCAAGACTGCTCGGGTCCATAGTCCTACGGACTTAGTCCAAACAACCTTCGGAGCATAAATCACAAACAAGAATAAGGTTGTAACATCCCAAAATTCGAAAATACACCAAAATTTAAAATTTTCATAGACTTCCTTTTTAAATTAAAACCTCAAGTAGCATTTCCAACATGAAACAACAGGAAATAAATAATACTCCAAAAATAACCCAATAGTGCTGTTAAAATATAAAACCCAAATGAAAGGATCATCAACTGAAACCACTAAGTATTACAATTTGTCCATTAACAATCTCTGAAATAGAAAGAAAGTAAAGCTCTACCAAATAACTAAGAAGAGCCAAAATATAAAATCTTCCCAAAAGTCCTCCTCAATTATGCCACTAGCTCCTCAATCACAGCCAAGCATCCAATGACCACCTACCTTGTAGTGGTCTGCTAATCAGAACCTATTTCCCAGCCAAAGACAAGGAAACAGAGTGTGAATATGATATGTTTAATTTCCAAAACACAAGTAAGTTCAGAGTCAGAAATCATGAAGATGAGCATGAACAATTATTCTCCCAACAATGCATCCCATGCATGATACTTATATATTCTGACCGAAGCCCCTTTCAAAAAGATTTGAGCATCCCATGCCCTGAAAATAGCTACTATTGTAGGTAGTAGTTTGTACACCCTACGCACTAAAGTTTGGGGTACGTCCCACGCACCCGTTGGACTTACATTGGTTGCCAACCACTGGCCTTACTAAACTACCAGCAACACCACCCGTCCCACGGAGGCATGCATAATATATATAGATGCATATTATGCTTTCCAACTCATCTCATGTATTTATGTCCATACATATCATTCTCATCATGCATTTATGTTTATGTATCTCATTCTCATCATGCATTTATGTTCATGCATCTCATTCTCATTATGCATTATTAATCTCGATACAACAACAATAACAATTAGCTTCTCATACACAAGGAACAGTTAACGAAAACAATCCTGCGAATGTACCATTATACATACCATATTCCTACACTCACCAGCACCATTGTTCAAACCTTTTCCTTTCTTGGTTCAAACCTTTTCCTTTTCCTTGAGTGAGGCCTCAATGCCTTCCTCAAACGTCCCTGTCAAAACAATTACAATTTCAGTACACATGAATATATAGTTTTGACAAGAAAATAATGAAAGCATTAAATTAAATCAACTGAATTGATAACCATCTTTAACCACTTATTAGAGTCTTTAATTAGTCCCTAATACCTTCCAAACACATTCCAAGACCATCTCCGAACACCTTGAAAGTTCCCTAAAAATTGCCCAAAAACCCCCCAGCAGGGACCGTTACCCGTCCTTTCGGGGGACCGTTACCCGTTCCTTCTCTCGGAAAACTGCAAACAAGGGACCGGTACCCGCCTTTTCAAGGGACCGGTGCCCGCCCCTTCCCCCACCTTACTGCTCAGCGGAGACCGGTACCCGCCTTTACGAGGGACCGGTACCCCCAACAATTCCAGCCAAACTATATTACGGGGACCGGTACCCGCCTATACAAGGGACCGATACCCCTTCATTTCTCTGCCCAACTGCTTAACGGGGACCGGTATCCCATAAAACAAGGGACCGGTACCCCTTCTTCAGAAATCGATTCCCAGAATTTTTTTTGACGAACATCCTCTTCTCCAACCTTCCTAACTCTGATCTTTGTGCCTCCAAACCCAAAAATCAAATATACTAAAGTGTTATAAACGCCTCTAATACTATCATACTCGAATCCAAGGATCAAAACCCATCTCAAACACCTTTGATTCAAGGTTTGAAATCTAGATCTAGAAATTTTTCTCCAAAAACGAAATTACTACAAAATCCTTAATCTAGCACTAATCGGTGACGAATTAAAAAAATGAATTCGATAGAAATGATCTTACTTGTGTTGAGAACAATGTTGGAGAATAGATTTTCTTCCAAAAATCATCCAAGAGAAATCTCCAAGCAAACCTCTCTCTCCCTCTCCTTCTCACACAGATTTGGCAAGAACAAGGGGCTAGGGCATTCCCAACCCCTACAAATCAGATTCTAACATTAAATTACATCTTTACCCCTCTACTCACTCACATATTTACCCTTGTGTGCCATCCTCCTTCCATATTTTTATAATTAAGGTATTATATATATTTACATATATATAAAAATACTTAAATGCCCCTTTTAAAACTTTATTCACTCACTTCACATTCTAATTTTTTTAGAATTATTATTAAAAATAATCTATAATATAGAACGGATATTACAAAGGTAATATACGAAACATAAACACAGAAGTGAAGCACTAAGCCTGTCTCAGCCCATCACTTGGGGGAGCACCAAGAAGTATAAGCATATAGGCAGAAAAGTTACAAGAATATTGCAGGAGTCTTGAAGCTCACCAAAAAGTTATTACAAAACAAAAGAGATATCCAACCAAAAAATCTTAAATGCCTCAAGACCCTGCTACAGTGGGATTAGTAGTAGGAACGACTTCAAAGAGAGCCTCATCGTTATCAAAGACCTCAAAAATGGTCTTCGTCATGTCTTTCTCAACAGGTTCTAGGTTAATGGGATTATCGGGAGTCCCATCCTCGGTCTCAGGGTCCCTAATGGTTGATGTGAGGTCCTCTTGCAATGCTTGAAATATTGAGAAGTTGGTCAGGGTAATAGGTAGAGAAAGCTTCCCTAAGGGCCTCGAAGCCTTGAAAAAATAATGGAAATCCTATTTTTGTACATGTCTGACTTGACCATAAATGTGATAACTGAGCCCGAAAAATAAATGAAAGTGCGATTTACTTATTAAATAAAATTAAGAATTTGAAAAAATAATTGATTAGAACATGTAAAGAATTTATGTGTGTGAGTGCTAAAAGTGTATGAGTGAAAAGCATGGAATCAAGTCTCTTGTGTTATAGCCTACCTATTTTGGTGTGAGTCACACAGGAAAGAATTCATTAGAGGCAAGTCTTGTCTTTTGTATAAAAATGAAAAATCTGTCCAAAACTCTAACATTCTCCCGTAAGCAATTTTGAGCAAGAACACAAAGATGAACTAGAAGAGAAGTTTGAGGAATTGAGTTCTAACCCTTGGGATTTAATCTGCAGCAAATAGGTATGTAGTTTCTATGGAATTCATGTGTAATTGTAGCTTCTTTTAAGAATTCTCCATGGATAAACACATGTTCTTGAGTTTTGTTTGATTTTTAAGAAAAAGAGTGAATCAAAGCATGTTGTTTGATTGAATTGATAAAAAAACATGTTTATTGTAGTTATAAGTAGTTGTGTTACAAGTTTGTATGACTTTTGTGAAGTTTTTAATGAAAAAATTTGAGTTGGATATTTTTAGTTCGAACTAGAAGAACTCTCTGTAATTTTTGTTCTAAGCTTCAGTGATACCGGATACCGGTATCATGGAATTTCATGATACCAATATCTGGACAAGTACCCAGGATACCGTAGCCTAGATACCCCAGTGGGAACCGTTTTCTGGAAATGCCAGGATACTAGTATCTGAGAAATTTGGGATACCGATATCTGGGGCAGAGTTTAGGATACCGCTTCAAGGTTTTTGGACACAGGTTTCTGGTCTTAGTGTTGGGATACCGGTATCATAAAAAATTGAGATACCGGTATCTGGGGTTACTGGAAAATGTGAAGAAAAAGTGAAAAAGTTTCGTAATTTGTTCGGATAATTATATGGGAGGTTCCCAAGCCTCAAATCAGAGGTGGAGGACATAGTGGACCTTAGGAAACCCTAATTGAGTATGAATTTAATTTTAAATCAATTAATAAATAATTGGTTTATTACTTTCTGAATGTCATTTATCATTGAATTATTGAATAATCATTAAGTAATGACTTGAGTTTATTTTTCAAGGGAATCTGAGTACTTGTATCCAACCAAATCAAATTCCAAGAAACCCTTGTAAGGGTAAAGAGTGAGTGTGGTAGCTAGATTAAATATTGTGGATTTTTTATTGTTTATAAGAATGTGAACTTGCAAATATCGCGTGATATACTTGATGAATCACTATGGAACTAGAAGCATACTTAGGACATTTATGTGGTATGAATCTGATTTAGAAAAGTGTTTAGTATTATATATACGATGTGGGTTTATTCTGATTCTGTGGATTTTGTCTGTAAGACATGAGATTCTGGTGTGACATACACGTTGTGATATTCTGTTGTGTCCGGTCCATAGTCGAAAGTGGCCATACGGATGTTAGGTTCGGGTCCGATCCATAGCCGGTATACTGGCCTTTCGGATGTTAGATAGGAGTCCATAGCCAAATGAAAGGTCGTACGGACATGTTGGATATGAAATTAAATATCCATTGGATGGAGAAACATGGGGCAAGCTTGTGAATGATGATATATGTTTTGAATATGTTGGTTAGTGTTGTGTTACATATAATTTGATTCTGTTACCAGTTATTTAATTTTGATATCTGTCTGTTTCTGCTTATCTTTTTTCGTATCCGTCCACATCTGTTTTTGATTTCTGCTAGAAAACTTGTAACGATATTTGTATCTGATTTGAGTATCCTGTAAAATGCAAGTTAGTTTAATCTATTTTGATTAGCCATATCAGCATCTGTACCTATTTTATTTTGAAGCAATATTTTATATAGCTTACACACTCCTGGATTTTCTGTGATTTTTTTGCATGAGAATCTAGATTCTGCGGGCTAGCTTGGATGTCCACTACAGAGTCTAGAGCTTGGAGTTTGGAGAGTTTGGTGTAGGGTTCTGTTTTCCTTTCTGCAGTACTTTGTCTGTATATGTCTATTTATATATGTCAGATGTCTGTAGTTGGAGTTGTTTCTATACTTCTATAGTTGACTGTTTCAGTTGTGAGTTTGACTTGTGTAGTCAATGCTAGAAGTTTTATTTTTTGTTTGAGTTATTTTCTATTAATTCACACCACTGTGTCCGCAGAATATAATATTTATTTTAGCGGAGCTGAGTGTGATGATAAAAGTGGTAATCTTAAGCTTCAAGTTCTCCATGTATTGATGAAACTCCTCGGATGATTTATATTCAGCAATAATATCATCCCGAGCAGTTTTGAGGAGCTCTATTTTTGGGCCTCCAGGTCCGAGAACTTATCCTCCAGTGTTTGAGTTGCGTCTCGACGATCTTTTTGTTCTGAGTTAGCTCGGCCTTCATGTTCTCCAATTCCAGAGTAGTGGACTGATGACTCATTACAGCCACATCCTGAGCTTTGGTCACTTTTTCTAAAAAAGCTTCAGCATTCTCCCTCAAATGTTGAGACTTGGTGGCTTCCTTCGACAAACTTAGATTATCCACGACCAAACATTTGTTGGTAGTGTGAGGCCTTCATTGCATAAATGGATTCATTAATAATTAATAGTCGAGATTAAGATAATTAAAAAAGATTATTTAAGTGGAAATAAAGATTTACAAATTTGTGGAAATTTTGGGGGATATTAGAAGTAATATAAGATATAGTAAATCTAATTTAAGGATTTAATAAGATATTGGGATTAAAATACAAGGATTAGAAGGCTAAGGTAAATTTTGTGGTTTAGAAAGAAAATTACGAATTGAACTTTGAGGTGTTGAGAGGGGGAAGCTGTAGCATTGGAGAAGGATACAGAATTTGTATCAAATCTTCTACGTGTAAGTGGATTGAGAAAACCTTATCTACAAATGGTGTGGTGTCAAATTCATGGGTTAGGTGTCATGTAATGGTATGTGCAAGTGTGAATTGTGAGTTGCCGTAGAAGAATAAGTTTGGGATGATTTGGTATATGTATAACTCAAAGTATAATCATATCAAATGTTCTGTGAATCAATTAGCAAAATTGTGAGTAAGAGATTGTGTTAGAGTAAGAGAATTATTCGGGAGAGAGAGAGAGAGAGAGAAATTCTGGGGTTAAGTTGTATAAGGAGTTGTCGATGAAGAAGGTGAACAATAGCTATACGATATAAAGAACCAAGTCTGCGACAAAGCTTCGATAATTAAATTTATCCAACTGAGGTAAACTCGTTCAAATTTATTTATATAGTTTTATTACAAATCGTCTCTAGAATCTATGTTTTAAATTTGGTAGAAAACGATCAAGAATTGATAAGTGAAATCAATAAAATTAGATTTGGAAATCAAACCCAAGAAGTTGCAGAATGCAATTCGATGTTCTGAGAATTTCTCAGATACTGGTATCCGGATCTGCTGTGATATCGGTATCCCAGAAAGATCACATGAAACTGGTATCCGAGAAACCGGTATCCAGCTACGGTATCCTAAGCTTAAGCCTTGAAACCAGTATCTATGTAGGTGTACAACTGGTATCCTAGAGAGTCGTGATACCGGTATCTGGGTCTCTCAGGATACCGGTATCTGGTGCTGCGGTATAATGAAGAATGGCCAGAAACCGGTATCTCGGTATCATTCATGATACCGTATCTGGACTGTTTATGATACCAGTATCTGGTACCTCAAAAAAAAATAAACTCTTTGGGAAAATCATAAAAATAGGTTTTTTAGTATAAATCTCAGTAGGTTATTACTAGGGAAGAGTATCAATTCTTATATTAGCATATTAGGGCTTGTTATAGGTGTTGAAAGGTCTTCGTCATCGATTCATTGGGAAGGAAAGTAAGTCATTCAATATCTCATCATATTAAGGTGAATACTTATATAG
>NMUG010007608.1:0-11993 GCA_002855965.1 Monotropa hypopitys
ATATCTCCGTATCAAACCCAAATGTTGTTAAATAACCTCAATTATTTACTCGGAGAAATAAAAGAATTTGACGGGGGATACGGGTATTACATCAATAGAAAGAGGAAGTCAAGGGGAATCAAGGTCTCCAAAGAGCAAACATGAGAAATCCACTTCAAGAATGACTTACCCGAAAATTTTGGAGAATGACTTCACCACTTATGTCACCGGAAAGCCCTCGGCGTGGGGAACGACGTTAAACCTTGCAAGAATTTCGAGAGAGGTTCGGATGGCCCTCAAAACTTAGAGAGAGGAAGGGAGAGAGCTCCCATGGAGGTAGAGAGAGAGAAGAGCTAGGGCAAAAATGGGGGAGAAGATGACCAAATCGTGCAAACTATGGTATTTATAGCCCCCTACGCGAAATGACCAAAATGTCCCTAATGAGCCAATTCTGGGCTCTGTGCACCGATGCAACCCCTCTCTGCACTGGTGCAAACTTGCACCAGTAGCCAACAGAAGACTTTTGCACCGGTGCAAGCTTCCACTGCACCGATGCAAACTCCCCTGCATCGGTGCAAACTTTCTTTGCACTGATGCAAAATAATCCGGACAGAACAGTGAGTTTTGTGCACCGGTGCAACCTCTCCTTGCACCGATGCAAACTCCAAAGAACACCCTGCACCGGTGCAAACTTACTCTGTACCGATGCAAATACCTCCTAATGTGATTTTTCTAAGCCAAACTCTCCTGGGACTTCCCCGAGGCACTCCGAATCAAATATGAACCATATGGACGGACCGAGAAGGAGTTCAATATATCATTCTAATCATCAACCTAAGCCAAGGAATCCAAGAGTCGATTAGAATTATGAATTTAAATCCTGGAAATGTATTTTGTCACGCCCCGGATTTTCAAACCATTTTTTTGAAATACAATTTAAATAATAAATAGGGGATACAACTACTTGCCATTCAGATACATTCAGTTGAATTCTCATTACATGATACATGGTACAATCATGAACTACAAATTGGAAGTAAAGTACAGATGTCGTACACGGCTACAACTGAAACTGAAGTACAAGTAAAGGAAAATACAGCCACACAACTGCATCTACACTACCATGTACAAAGAAAGCCACTGCAACTGAGGTGGTAGAGTCCAATAAAAACCAGTAACTGACTCTAACTCCAAATTCGTCTAGCCCTGCAACACAGACTAGAAAAATAAAAGAAGGAGGGTCTGAGCAAACAACAACCGAATGAGAAAACCACTAACTACTACCAAGCATGCACATGTGGTGCATGCCTACATGTCCACAAACAAAAGTACTAGAACAGTGAAGAAACCAAAGTGCACGTAGTGTAAGCCTAACACAAGGCAACAGAGACATAGGCATATTGTCAACAAGTGTGTCTAACCAAGGCCGCAACATCAAAAATATAATGGTTACAACATCCCAAGTCCAACCGAAACAACATCTAATCTCAACTCAAACCCACTTTACTACTAAGTTACAACAACTCGAAGGATCTACTAAGGATCCCAAACCAACACAATGCCAAGTTATCTAACCCGAACTCGTGTTGCGAACCACGCCAACTATCGTCATCGTTAAGTGTTGGATTCATATGCCATATTGAATATTTGAGATATTTCATTCTTTCCTTGTTACATGTTACTGATCGTTCCATTTGAGTTCAATAGGAGACTTCAATGGGCAACTAGACAAGATTCCACAATAACCAAGATAAGTGACTTGGAGACAACTAATCAAGAGTCCTCTAATAAATGACATAAGTGTTCATTCGGTGTTATCTAACACTTAGTTACTTTCATGTTTCGTTCCTTGTTTTAAAATGTATCAAGTAATGGAATCCCTAATCAAGGCATTCCAAAGTAAGGTGTCATCGTTCGTCAAGTAGTGTCAAGTAGCATAGTTAGAATTTCTGACCGAAGCACAGTATACCACATGTCGTGGTCATCATTATTCCCGAAGTACGGTATACTACATATAGTAGGCATCATTATTCCCGAAGTACGGTATGCCACATATAGTAGTCATCATTATTCCCGAAGTATGGTATGCCACGTATAGTAGCCATCATTATTCCCGAATTCTACAAAAGGGGGATTCTACAAAAGATCTCTACCTATTTCTTTCTGAATTCTTCAGCCTCCCCTCATAATGGAAGTGCTCATGCTCACTCAAAATCATCGGACCTTGGTCAAGAAGTTTGTGCCTTGTCGAAGTCAAAATCCGAATCATTTTAAAAAAAATCATCATCCGACATAGTTAAAACCTAAGAAGGAATACTATGGCAAGATTGGAAAACCCCGCATGGTTAAACCCTGAAAAGGAAAGGGAATACAAATCCGGTGTAGTTAAAATCCGAGAGGGGACTACAGCAGAAATGAATCAATCTGGTACGGTTAAAACCCAAAAGGGGGCCGTAGCAAAATCAGAACAAAAACAAAGGCATCCAGCGTAACTATCAACCCAAAAGGGAGTTACGGCAAAAATAGATAAAGAAAAGCCAACAAAATACACACACACTGAGCCACTCTCCAGAGTCAGTCAAAACTACAGAACATGTCTGAACAGCGGTGAAGTCTGAACAGATGTCTACGTGAAAATCGGCCTTTCGAGGAATCAGTTTCCCTAAAGAGCTAGTTCGATTTGGTACAGTGGTCTGTCGCTTCATGTGCTAAAGATTACGAAGTCATTTACACGAGAAGGATGAATCTTGGTTTCCGCCTGCGATCAATCGGTGAGGCCTTGTTTATCAGAATTATTTTGTTTGATTAACATAAATTGCGAATCAATCTCTATTAGTAAAGAATTATAAATGCCTTGAACATACTTACTCATTTGATATAAATTGCAGATAGTAATATGTATTCATACATGAAAAAGATACCCTGACATTCTATACAGACAAAGAAATATATAATGCAGAAGAATAAGAAGAAGAACAAAAAGTACTAACTACGTAGTGTCCTACTGAAAAAAACACAAATCTATACAATGCATATCTGCTACAAAGTAAAAAAATCTATATCTATGTGATGCAGGTACATCAGATATCCCTGCTACTGCCATCATCATGTCATCTGCGACGTCTGGGTCTCCAGTCAACAGAACCTCTAAGGGGTCCGGGGCAGCCTGAAAAAGAAAGAAAAATCTATCAGTAATAGAAAAGAAAGTAAAGCAGGTCTACATAGATCTACGAAAAGACAAAAACAGAAAGTAAACTAATGTGTTAACGTACCTCATCTGGGGAAAGTCCTGGCCTGGTGGCGCTCCTCTCTAGCGAGCCCTCCACTGTAGGAAGTCCTGAAAGTACCTCATCTTCTCCGTATTAGAAAAGGGCTGGGAAGTCTGGGCTCTGCGATCAGCACCCCTCATCATCTGAAAAAAACACTCCTGCTCAACGCCAATCGAATGTCCGCCGCGAACTGAGGTCGTAGTGGTGAAGCGGCCAATAGACACACTCCAGAACCATGCAGTGTAGTCCCCCCTCCATCATGAACCAAGCAATATCAAGATCTCCCACAAACGGAGACCAAGCCTGCCCAAAAGTAGCAGCAAATGGGCATCTGGGGATTTGAACCTCTCTCGTCGTCTGACGCCAACAATGGTCACCCATCTACAACTCCCAGAAGGAAAAGGAAAAGAATGTGCATCTCTGAGATGACAAATATATCTCGATGTCGTATGTGCCTCCCTCTGCCAAGAAAAGAAACGGCTGCCAGATGACATCATCTGTCGTGACAAGCTCCAACTGGGAGCGAAGCGTCACGAAGTCCAGCAAATCCAAAGAATGCGCAGATGGATGCGGCCACCGCAAAGCCCTAGGGATGTCATATCCAAGGCCAGTGGGATGGGGGCGCCACATGCTCATGTGCTCGAAGGACCGCCACAACAGAAAGGGACAGAATCCCAACTGTGTCGGTGTTGGGCAACTAACTCTCCTCCTCATAGCCTGGAGGAACGAAGCAAACGTGAAAGACCCCCAGTCAAAAAGGGCACCATCCGGGATATCCACCATCCCGACATAAGCTACTGGAAACAAATTGTCGTTGTTATTCAAAAAACACGACACTATCAAGTAAAGAAGCAAACGATGCTGCCGTCTGTATAGATCAGGGCCGTCTATCTCCATGGTATAGAAGAAGTCTCCACCCCTCAGCACTGATCCCGGGATCCGTCTCCCATTCATCTCATGTTGAGAGATACCCAAAAATCTCGCCGCATCAAGGACAGTCCCCTCTGTCTTCTGGACAGGAACCCCTCCAAACCTCAAACCTGTGATGACAGCCCACTCAAACGAGGTAACACCTAGCTCACAGTCGCCCAAATGGAGCATGTTGGTCTCACTGAACCAGCGCTCGGCAAGGGCCCGAATCAAACTATGCTTCGAGCAGAATGGGGGAATGGCCAGAAAGTCGCTGAAACCCTGCTCGACCAGAAAATCTCTATACACTGGATGCGCCTGGTTGCAGATCTGAACTGCCTGGAACAACGCTCTGCACAAATTCCTCTCAGGTGGAACCACCGGGCTCGCAAATACATCGACGGATGAGACTGAAGCTGCATTAGAAGCGGTGTGCCAAAAACACTCAAGCTGGCCCCCCTAAGCTCCTCGGGAACTATCGTCCCTCTCAACTGTGACCCCACACCATCTGGGGAAAAGGCCTCAAAATATCCAAATCGTGATGCTGCCGCATCGCCTGCATCCGCCGCATAATCTATGTCCGCAATGTCAAGGGGAGACTCCTCCCTCTCCTCCTCTGCAGGTCTCGAAGGTCCAGCCTCATCTGCAGGCTCCTTCCCTGGTCTACGCTGAGAATTCATCTTAAAAAATAAAGGAAGAAATCATTAAACCATACTAGTCAAACAACTCAAGTTCAGGTAACAAATATCTACAAACTCTACAAGTACAAGAGTTCGGTAACATCTTTCTACGGTTATCGACACAGATAAATTTTCAAAGCCTACAGTAGTATCTATCTAGGACTACAGGTTTGCATTTTCAAGAATTCCAGTAGTACCTTTCTATGACTACGGATTTAAGTTTCACTAACCTACATTAGTATCTATCTAGGACTACAGGTTTGCACTTTCAAAAATCCGAGTAGTACCTTTCTACGGCTACGGATTTACGTTTCAAAAACCTATAGTAGTATCTATCTAGGACTACATGTTTGCATTTTCAAAAATCCCAGTAGTATCTTTCTACGACTACGGATTTATATTTCACAAATCTACGGTAGTATCTATCTAAGACTACAGGCTTACGTTTTCAAGAATCTTAGTAGTATATTCCTAAGACTACAGATTTAAATTTTCAAAGCCTACAGCAGTATCTATCTAGAACTACAGGTTTACGTTTTCAAGAGTCTCAGTAGTATCTTCCTAAGACTACAGATTCAAATTTTCCGAAACCTACAGTGGTACCTTTCTAAGGCCACAGGTTAAAATTTTCCAATACCTCAGTGGTACCTATCTAAGGCCACAAGTTAAACTTTTCACAAACCTACGGTAGTATCCATCTAAGACTACAGGTTTACGTTTTCAAGAATCTCAGTTTTATCTTCCTAGGACTATATATTTCAAATTTTCCGAAACCTACAGTGGCACCTTTCTAAGGCCACAGGTTCACGTTTTCAAAAAAATCTCGGTAGCATCTATCTAAGGCTCCAGGTTCACATTTGCAAACCCTACGGTAGTATCTATCTAAGGCTACAGGTTTACATTTTCAAAACCTCGGAGGCATCTTCCTAAGGCCACGGGTTAAATTTTTCAAAAAAAAAACTTCAGTAGCATCTATCTAAGGCTACGAGTTTACGTTTTAAGAAACTTTGGTGGTATCTACCTAGGGCCACAGGTTCAAATTTTCGGAAAAAAATCTCAGTAGTATCTCTCTAAGACTACAGATTATGCCTCTAGAATCTCGATGGTATCTTTCTAAGGCCACATGTCCACATTTTCAAAAAAATCTCCCCAGTGGCATCTCTCTAAGGTCATAAATTTAAAACTTCAAAACCTCAGCGGTATCTTTCCAAGACCGTAGGTTACGACCTTAAAAATCTCGGTAGTATCTCCTTATGGCTATAGATTTATAAAGTAGTATGATGATATCTCTCTACGGTCATCATTCAGATTTCAATTTGTAAAATCTCTGTAACATCTTCTTACGGTTGTAGATTTTCAAAATTTCTAAGTCCCGATAGCATCTCTCTACTGCTATTACTCGGAGCAAAATTACACTTACGGTAATATCTTTCTACGATTGTCGTTCAAGTTTCAAAAACCAAAAATTTTAGTAACATCTTTCTACGGTTACTAATCAATTTCAAATGTTCACTTACGGTAGTACCTTCCTACGATTACCGTTCATGTTTCAAAAATTTTAGTAACACCTATCTATGGTTACTAATCAATTTCCAAATTTTTACACTTACAGTAATATCTTTCTACGATTATCATTCAAGTTTCACAATTTCAAAAATTTTAGTAACACCTGCCTACGGTTACTAATCAATTGTCAAATTTTCACTTACGGTAGTATCTTTCTACGATTACCGTTCAAGTTTCAAAAATCAAAAAATTTTAGTAATACCTGCCTACGGTTGCTAATCAATTTTAAATCCCCCTTACGGTAATATCTTCCTGTAATAATCGTTCAAGTTTCAAAAAAATTTAAATTTTAGTAACACATTCCTACGGTTACTAATCATTTTTATGCTTACGGTAATATCTGTCTACGATTACCATTCAAGTTTCAAAAATTAAAGTAATAACTATCTACGATTACTATTTTCAAAATCATACCGACAATAGCATCTTTCTACGGCTATCCATTAAAATCAAAGTTTCAAAGCAATGTGATATCTGTCTACGGTCATTGTGTCAAAATCAAAGTGTGAAAAAATTCGGTGACAACTTTCTATCAGGCGCCCGTCAAAAAAAATTTCAAAACGTGTTATCACGATCCTGATCGTCAACCTACGAAAACTTCGATAATATTTTTCTACAATTACCGTCAAGTACCAAATTTTTCAAAAATGACATCTTTCTACCGGTCGCCCGATAAATTTTTAAAAACACATTTTCTGCGATCATAATCGCCCGTTCACAAATACCTCTAAGTTCCAAACATCGCAAGTGACATCTCCCTATGGTCATTGTTCAAAAAAAATCAGCGACATCTTTCTATGATCATCTTTTCAAAATCCTAGCGGCGCAATCTCACTAACGATCGCCCTAGTCGAGTTCAAAATAACATTTTCATAATTTTCATCATCGCCCCGAGTGCGAGAAATTTCTAAACGGACAGCCTAACATCTACGATATCAGCATTGCGCGTTTAACGAAAATCAAAGTACATACATGTTTTGACTAACTAGCGTATTTCCTAGCACAGGTATTCAAATTTACTGAATGTAGGAAAGAATAGTTGTTGGATACTTATTTGTATGATCAGAACTAAGTTCGCCGAGAGTGAATCGATCTAGGGATTCCGATATTTATATCACCTTAGCAAGCTATGGATGAATACGGAATGGACTTGATTTTTAGGGATTCTGGGATTAATACCATTTGTGAGCTATAGATAAATACGGGATGGACTTGATTTTTAGGGATCCCAGGATTTATCGAAATTAATAATAAAACACTTATGGGATATACTTGTAATGAAATCCCCACGCACTTGTTATGATGCAATCAATAAACCAAATGATAATTCAAACATATGACACATTGGAAAGAAAGTGGAATAACTTATGCACACTTATGTGGACTCTTGTCTAGTAGTCCCTTGGAACATGATTGTGGACACTTGGTCTAGTGGTCCCTTGAATAAACGGAAAGATTGTGCTTTGGAACAAATGTTGATATTGGAACCAATGGAATGAAAAGAAAGAAAGAAAGAAATATCTCAAATAACGTAAGATCTACGAGGATCCTATACCTTATCACTTGCGAGGTTTTTGGAGTGAGATGACGAGGGGTTAATCCCCACTATGCCTTGTAGAGATTTTGACTCGACTTAGGGTTGTCTTACCCTTGGAATGCTACCGTCGGACTATTGTGTAGTTGCGTGGATTAGTCCTTCTAGACTTGGTGCACTACCTTCCTTTGACTTGAGGATAGGAACACATACATATTGTCGGTACTTCACTTGTGTTCACTTTCACATAGAGCTACGTTTACACCACGTGTGCCTTGAGGTCTTTTACTGTTCTTACTTTTCTTGCTTGTGGACACTTAGGCACGCACTGCACGTGCATGCTTGGTAGTAGTTAGGAGGTTTTCTCACTGAGCTGTGGTCCGCTCAGACCCTCCCTTCTTTTCTTTTCTAGTCTGTTTGCAGGGATTTGTTGAGATCGTAGACTTGGAGCTGAGTCAGCTACTGGATTTTCTGGGGCTTGGCAGTTTGGCTTCGGTGGTACTTTTAATACTTGCTCTTTCATTTCAGTTGTACTCCCGTACCTTTTACTTGAGTTTTAGTTGTACTCTTTGTACTTGTACTTCAGTTTAGTTTCAGTTTTAGTTGTAGCCATTTTTGGCAGTTTACCTTTATTTCCGCTTGTTAGTTCCTGATTGTACTATTCTGTTGTACCCTGTATCATGTAATGAGAACTCGACTGAATGGATCTGAATGCAAGTAGTTGTAACCCCTTTTACTATTTAAACTGCTTTTCAAAAAAATGGTTTGAAAATCCGGGGCGTGACAAGTTGGTATCAGAGCTTTCGGTTCGAATACCTTGGAACCGTGGGGAGACACCTAGTCTCTATGAGTTTTCTTGGTCATTACATTGTTCTTTCATCGTGCTTGTGTGCTTGCGATGCACTCTTGCTTCTTGGTTCCGCTTCTTGTTGATACTCTGTTTGTTCTGTCTCCTTCCACGGATGTTGAGTTTCTCCATCCCTGGGAAGTCGAGTGTTGATCTTTGTGGCAAGTTCAGTTGCCTTGAAGTTATTGAATATCTTGGTGTTTCTACTCTTAGCATCCTTGATGCATCTTTTGAGGTTTTCGTGCGGTTGTAGGCTCCTCTGTGTCACTAGAGTTGGGTTCGTGTCCAGTGGTAAAATGAGATTCAGGAAAGTCTTCGAGATTGTTGTTGTGATTTCCCCTTGCCTTGTTGTTCGTAAGGTGGAACTTGGGTCTTGTTGGCACGTGGTGTTAGGATTTTGGTGTCCTTGGCCTCGATTTGGTGATTGGAAGTAGTTATTGGAGCTCCTTGAGTTTGGTAGCTTGGTTATTCTTCCTTCTGGGATGCGAGTTCTTGAGAAATCGTTGTGGAATTGGCCTTATGGCCGTAGGAATTCGTTGCCCCTCCGTGATTTTAGTGAAATTCTCGAGGCGTTACCGAGATTTCCTAGTGTTCTTCTTTAAGGGGTATGACCCGTAGGTCATATCTTTCCGCGAAATTGAATTAGTTGCACTCGTTTCGGATTTTGTAGGCTAAGCGATGTCATTGTTCGTTAGTTCGTTGAGTTAAGTCCAGTTGCGATGTATCTTTTTATTCGAGCTCTTACCTCGCGTTAGTTTGGAGCCGGTTGGGCGTGCGAAATACGACATGGATGTCCGTTCGTGATTGCTTGGGGCTTGCTATTTAGATGGAAGTTTGAATGTACGTGGAAGTTGTTCGTCTTCTTTTATCTGCTCGGATTGTTCGATTGACGATTTCGGTTAGTTGCGAGTTATGCTTTGAGTGCCTTGAAAGGATCCCTTCGTTTGGCCCTTCTTCAGCTCGGTGACGTAGATGAGACTCTTGAAGCAAATCCTTGGCTTATAAGGAGTTGTCATATCCTTGAAACCTTGAACATTGTCAACGTTTCTGTTGTGATGCATCTTGCTCCTTATCAACTGGCTGAATCATAGTTGCGCCTACCTTGAGTTGTAATTGAATTGAAAGTCACCAATGTAACTCTTCAAGTTTGACCTCTTAGAGATTTGGTAGTGTTTGGCGCTTTGTTCCATATCGAACCTCGATGACGATGATACTTGTGTGAAGACTCATATATGTTTGTCGGGCCTTATTCCTTTCTTGTGACAGGGGCAGTAACTCTGGTGTCTACACCATATCGGGAGTTGTCCCTTTTACTCTTTTGTGTGGCCCGTGGCTTTCTCTATCTTGGTACCTCTCGGTGGTGGTCTTTGTAACCCCCCTTGGTTGACATTCTTTGGCATTGATCCCTAGCATTGTTCGTTCTTGGACTCTACTTGGTAGTTGTCATTCCACTGTGACTCTTTCATCGGTCACCTCATTTATTATGTGATTTCTCTTTGCGTGTTTGATTGGCCACGAGTCATGTGTTGTTGTTTCTTCTATTGGCGATCTTTGGTATCAAATCAGAGTTCATTTGGTATCTGGTGTTTTGTCGTACCTTGTTGACGACTCGTTGCGGAGCATGGTAACTCCTTGATCGAAATCATTTGAACTGTACTCCGTTCCAGGTATACTGTAAGACTTGTTGATTCTCGGGTAATGTTTGTTGACCATATTTCATCCTTGTTCAAAAGACTATTCATTCGTGTGATTGTCTCCATTTGGCGTTGTATCCTTGATCGGAATACGAGTATTCCTAGTTCAGTTGCGAAAATTTTAGTTGAATAAGAGATTTCCCGTTCTCGTTCGCTATGTTTGTACGTTGGGTATTACTTGATCGTTGAAGAGAGGTTAGTGGACAAAATAAGCGCGTGTTCGAATGACCGTGGGAAAGTTGGGTGCAAATGCATATTGTGGTCTAGACTTGGCGTGAGTTTGTGACATGCCATGTTGTTTGGGCTTGGCACATGCACATTTTGGCGTGCGTGGGTGTGTGAGTTCTCTTTGGTTATGTGATACACGTTTGACGTGGTGAATTGGTTTGAGAAGAGCTACCGACCGGGGCATCTCAAAGCAAATCACCAAGGTCATATGGTTAGCACACTAGGGTGTGCGTGTTTGGCGTGGTGTATCCTTTGGCTTGAGAGTTTAAAGCATATTCATGCGTGCATTTATTTCAGTTCGTTCGTGGGTGTTGGTGTGATGACGTATGTAAGACCCCGATCCTAGAAAATATTATTTAATATTACCAATATTAATTATGGGAATTAATTAAATCTATGTGGAAATAAAAAGAGCCTTGAGGTCAATAGTTAGAAAAGAAATTAAGCTTCGGGCATGCTTGGTTCGGCAAAGCCGGAGAGCCCAACAGGTCGGCAAAAGAATTCTGCACTTAAGCCAGCAGCTCGGCAGTCACAGAGCTCGGCTCAGTAGAGCAGTTCGGCAATCTCAGAGTTCGGCATGTATCAGTTCGGTAGATTGGCTATCCGGACACATGAGTGCTCAGCAAGCCAGATGCTCGGCAGCTCGGCGGTTAGTAGTGCCCGGCACTTCGGTTGTTCGGCAGAGCTAGGGACTTGGCAATATGGAAGTCCAGATGGACAACCACGTGTATAAGACAAATGGCTGATGTCATGAAACACTTCATGTAAATGGGACAAATTGAGCGGCTGAGTGGGATGATGTCACCTTCCATTCCCGGCAGAAGGAGCCAAAGAGAGCGGATGGTGGGCATAGGTCGTCAGCCTAGAGGCCTAGACTGGGCGGCCGACGGGGCCCACTCTCGGTGAGTGGCGCCGTTTGTTGGTCTGCCAACGATTGGATCATTATTGCCTTCTCAAAATCTATAAATACCGGACCATTCATTCCATTTTGGTTACAACTTCAACTTGAGAGAAATCAGACCTTCTCTCTCTAAAAATTGTCCGAAGCATTGTTGTTCGGCAAAGCTCTGGACGTTACCCCAGGATCTCGGCAAGCTCTGACCTTGTCCTCAAGTGTTCGGCAAGACCTTTTGACGTACATCTCCACTTCAATTTGTTGTTCGGCAAGCCTCGGTTGTCCAACCAATCACCTCAGAACCATTGATCGAACTTTGGCCAGACTTGTTTCCTTTCGGCAAAGATTACATTAGTTCGGCAAAGATCTTGTTTGTTTCAGTACTTGTTCAC
>NMUG010007609.1:0-11991 GCA_002855965.1 Monotropa hypopitys
GTCTAAAATACTAACACCACTGCCACAGAGTCCAATTGAGTTGTGGATGGAGATTGGTAAAATGACCATGCATTCAGTTTCTACTGTTTGAATCACTAGGGTTTGTCTTTTAAAGGACGGGTAGTTCTATACACAACCACTAAAATGCTAAATACATTCCATGTTTTTTTTGTACATTCGGATACAAACTTTCAAATGCTTTTTTCACAATTTTTTGAACTGTTCGGAAACTAACTTCCGAAATGTTTTAAACACTTCGGAAACTAAAATCCGAAATAACCTATTTCGTTCGAAAGTTTGTTTCCGAAGCGGAAACCGTGAGCTGTATTTAGCATTTAAGTGGTTGTATATAAAAGCACCCTTAAAGGATCTCATCGGCAAACCATGACTCACTTATAAGGAAATGGGAAAATTTCAGCAGAAGATAGTAGGGTTTTAGAAATTGTATGGCACTATAAATGCCCGGGTATCACATCCCATGCTTCTCTCTCTCTCTCTCTCTGTGTGTGTGTGTTGCTTCAATTATTTTTCTCTAATCAGCTCCAATGCCTTCTGATTTAGGCACACTCAAGTAACAAAACGTCAAATGGATCAAAGTGAAGGTATCTACACAGTAATGAAGTCGATCAGTCTGCTCAACGGCGGTGTTATTAGTATGCCAACTGAAAATCTAGCTGTTAAGTGCCTTGAAGCTACATTCCAGAATTACGGTATATCACGACATTCTAAACTTGGACAATAAACTTATTATACCCGTGATGTATCCTTTTTACAAATTGTCTACATGTTTGTCAAACTAGTACAAAGATGCAACCCTACCAAAACAAGCTGAATTTGTTGGTACAAAGTTTTTCCTCTTATGTTTACTGAGTTTATGAAGTAGACTAGCATTAAAGGGAGTGTACAATAGCAAAGTTTGTCTTTATTACATCTGTGGTAAGAAACTAAGAACTTTGAAAAATCAGATGAAACCAGTAAAATCTGACAAAATGCTTCCAATTTGATGCTTGGATCATGTAGTCGCATTGTTAATCTGATGGTGAGGTATGCTTAACTTAATATGCACTAAGCATTGTATATCTCTGCATAGGCAATGCATTGGCAATAAAGGTCTGTAGAAAACGCATAGGCTAATATCCACCTCTAAGTTAGAGTGAACCTCACTCCCTTTTTCGGGTTCAGTCTGTCACAATACCCTTGTTGCATATTGGATGTGAGTTGGCTCAAGACATGGAAATTGGAAGGGAGATACCTACCTTTCGAAGTTTGATATCTGAAAAATCTTCTTTCACCATTGGGTGCTGTAGTAGTGATCAAAGTGCTCATTTCCTGTGAACCTAAATTGTTTGCAAAGGAATTTGTCCAAATTTAAAATTGCAGAGAGTTAGCGAGCAATTTGTGGTGGAGTTTAACGCTATTATTGTTGGCATCTTCTTATGCTAATGTTGGCTTCAATATTTCCAATCAACATGACTTCTTATTAGATTATTGTAGTTACATTCTATTTGTGCGAGGATAAAATACGCTTTTACTGCCCTTGCCGGAAAACAATTGAATATCTGGAATCCGTGAATATCCTAGTTAATACGAATTTGCCCTTGACACGTGGTGAATCTAGATTAACCCCACCACAATTGTCCCCTAGCTCTGGCTACTTCAGCCGCACAGCGGGAATGCACAGAGCTCTCAACACCCAAAACATTTTCGTTCCACTTATTGGATAAGCCCAACCGTCATTTTGAAGAGGTGCCATATTAATTGTGCATTTAATGCCTGGGACCCATGAACTCTTCTCGAGACTGAGGTGACCATTGGAAATGATATTATATGCGTACCGTTGCTTCGATAAAAGCACAGGGCGTGCCTCTTATATATCCTCTCCTTTTCATCTTCTCAAACACTCTAAACCCTGAGCCTTCTACAACCCTAGGTTTTCTGCGCTCCTTCTTCTTCTCAATTTTCTGTGTAAGTTCCTTTCTTCCTCTGCAAATATGGATTTCTTTCGATCTCTGGTTAACACTCCATTCAAGATCAAAGCCTTTCGGACTAAGCATGGAATACTAGAGGACGTGGCTATTGCCCTCGCTCCTGCTGATTACGATAGGAGAAAGACTGATAGTAACACCCTTCATATTCCTCTAATCCAAATCGTAGAGGCTGGGGTGCGATTCCCTCTGCACCGTCTCCTTCGTCACTTCTTATGGTACCTCAATCTTACTCTGATGTAGGTGGCGACCAACACAATCTGGGTTGTGATAGGCATCACGGCCTTGAACCTAATCACCGGTTCAAAAATAGGGATCTGGGAGTGATAGATACACTATTTTGTAGTTTCGTGTGTCCATTTCTCTTCTATTTTTGCCATCTTTAGTTGTTATTTACTTCCATTTAGTTCACATTTCATTTGATCTTGTTTTGTAGTCGTTATTTGTTTTACAGGTAATATTGTGCTCCGTTGACGTTATCGGATGCTATCTTTTTGTTCCTTGTGATTCTCGACACGATGAAAGTTCATACGTGATGCCGATGGTCCATACAATGTCGAATGATTGTGGTTCCATGTGAATTTGACCATACAATCCATTTCCATGGCCGTTTGAAGTTGAAAAGAGGACTGTGAACGATTCCACCTATGCAAACATTGAGCAAAAACAAGTCCTGTGACTTTTCCCAATTGTGCACAGATGCACACAGTCCATTGCACCAATGCAATGTCTATCAACAATGAGCAGTGACCAATTCCACCACAGGTGCACCGATGCACCCATGGCCTGCACCGGTGCAGGGTCTTCTTCTCCAACAACACAGGCACCTTGGCGATTTGGGAATGGCGAATTGGGGTTTGCTCTAATTTGTTCTTCGCAGAAATTACAAGGATCGAACCAGGGTTTTGCAACAATGGATTTGGGGAAGATGATGGGTTGTTCGAAAGGTTACAGTTTGGCGATTTGGGTTTCTTCTCCATCAAATTTGCTACAGCACACAACCTTTGGATTAGCAACAATGGCGATTTGGGGAAGATGATTATACAGGCGATTTGTGAATTCGCGAAACAATTTGATCGAAACATACAGATTATATGCAGAAATCTGCGATTGGGATGTTTGTGCATGAGGATTATACAATACACATATATGGGTTATTCCATGGAATCACAGAACGCTACAGTGCAACTCGCCATTGATGGGTTTCTTCTCCACCGAATTTATACGCAGAGATTGATTTCGCATCAGATGATTACGCAGGTGGGTTGCGCAGAGCTATAGCGCTCGTGCGTGAGCTACAACAACTTCAGGTAGAAGATAACACACCCTAGCAATTTTGGATCTGTTCTTACGCAGAGGGCTTCGATTTCACGCTGGGAAGAAATGTTCACGCATGTGATTTTGAAGAATCTGCAAATGGGTTTCGAAGAAGGGGTTTTCCATTGAATCGATTCAAGCAAGAAGGAGGGTTGGCCATTGAAATCGCGAAAGGCTACAAATGGCGATTTGTAATCGCGAAGGGGGGAAGAAGAGGGGTTCTTCGAAAGGATACAACCATAGATACACGCAAGGGTTTCAAATTGTTGGTGCTCAGGGAAGAAGATGATACACGATGGTGGAGTCACTAGTTAGCAAAGATGATGCTACAAGATTCGATTTAGGGTTTCAACCAGGAGGTAGACATTGAAGATGATACACAAGGATGATCGCGCAGGAGCTACAGTGGTTTCACTTTTGCATTGGTGCACTCAATCTCTTGCACCGGTGCACACTACTGCTGGGAGCCCATTGTCCAATTTCTGACTCCTTTGCATCGGTGCAGTCCAATCTTGTACCGGTGCAAACTTATTCTGGGGTGATTTTTACACTGTTTTGAGGGGTAGTTTTGTCCAAAATTGTTTGGGAGTATAAATATGAACTTGTAAAATTATTGTGTACGTTTTTTAACACAATTTCAAATTATATTAGGGTTTTGGAGTAGAGAGCTTCTCTCTTTACCTCCCTCCATCTTCTCTCTAATTTCCTTCAATTGCCATGGATAATTTGTAAGTTTTTCATTAATTAATGTTGTAGCTCATCTCTTGCTCTCTCTATTTCTGTAATTTCTTAAATGTCTTGTGTTAATTTAATGTTGTATTTTTGTATTTTCATAGCCGTAGTATTGTATGGAGGGGTAGCCTCTGCGGTATGGCCATGGGGTGACTAGCACCCCTCGTCCTAGCTTAGATTTGACTTCGCCGTAATAAAATTGATCGTGATGAATTTTGGGTGTTTTGTGTTCTTGTTTTCGGTCTAGATTTAGTGGTGTTATCATTTTGATTGGACGCGGCCATTAACGTGGCACGTATAATGCTTGATGCGATGTCTCACTAAGTGCTCGATGAAATGCCCCAATGAACAATTTCCCCTAGAATTCATCCATATTTAGAATTGTTTTATGTTTTGAGATTGTATTGGAGTTTGAAGTTTGTGTTCTCTAAATTTGATCTTTATCGGGGGTTGTTAACCTATTCGATGGGGTGTGGCCGATCACCTTGGCACACTCTACGCCTTTAGCTATGTCACCCTTGATGTTCGACATTGTGACTACGAGATCCTACTTCTTGCTCCCATATTATTTCTTGACCTTTGCGAAGTCGACTCTATCTTAGGTCGGGAGTTAGGAATTCCCGTAGCCATTCCATTTAGTTAAGTTAATTTCTTTTTGTTCTAGTCTCTCTAGTCTTAAATCAAAACCAATTCAAAGGTAGCGTCCTTCCGCTAAAACTCGGCAAAACCAAATCTCATTTCTTTGCAAATTCCCTAGACTCTATCAACTCTCTGTGGTTCGACCTCGATCTTGCCACTCTACTAGTTATAGTAGTATTTTCGTGTTCTTATAAATTATCTTTTGTCTAGTTCCCCGATTCCCGTTAACTAACGACGCGAGAATCGCGCAAGCAAAATGATGCCATTGCCGGGGAGTTGTAGTTTGAGTCTAATTTTTGCTAATTGAGGTTTTCTTTTGCTAACTATCTTTTCTTTTCTTTTCATTCCATTTTATAAAAATACAAAAAAATTAAAAACAAAGAAAAAAATTGCATTGACTACCCATGGCTTCCGGTGACTATCCTATGCACGATCATCTTACCCGTCAGAAGACCATGTATGAACTACGTCGGGAGGTCTACCAACTTGAACGGAGGGTAGACCAACTTGTCCGGGAAACCTCAAACCCTCCATTCCCAGAACCTTCTTATCATGAGTGACAACCCCACTCTAATTTCTATGGGGAATACGAGTCTTACCATGAACCACTCCCCTCATACTCGTATCACGATGCAATGGCTCCACCACCATATTATTACCCAGAGCCTACCAATCAATACCCGGACCAATGGTCCAATGTAGATCCTTATTCTTGTGAACCACCACCCTTCTGTTATTATGATACGGTGGCTCCTCCCGAGTCTTATTATTCGGAGCTACCCATGAACTTTCATGACCATTATACTCCGGTGGAATCATATGATTATCCACCACCACACCCGGATCCATTGGAGGACAATTTCTATCAAATCATGAATGCACAACAAGCTAGCGTTGATGAAATC
This sequence comes from Monotropa hypopitys, assembly GCA_002855965.1. Taxonomy (NCBI): domain Eukaryota; kingdom Viridiplantae; phylum Streptophyta; class Magnoliopsida; order Ericales; family Ericaceae; genus Monotropa; species Monotropa hypopitys. The sequence goes on from NMUG010007609.1 coordinate 5,579, forward strand.
CGTTCGCAACTTTCCATGCTAAATGCTGCATTGGGGATACTTCCCAATTCCGGAAATGATATTCCTCTCACTCTCCCCGAAAGAAATCCTTCCAATCATTATGATGTGGAGAGTAACGAGTAGTTGGAGGCGGACCATAGGAGTGTGGATATTGCGGATGTTGTTGATACTTTGGCCGTTGAGCTTTCTATGCCATGCATTCCCCAAAGTCCATTGAGTGCGCCCTTGTTGCACCCATTCCCATTGATACTCTTGGGGAGTCCATTTTTCTGGTTGAGCCTTCATTGTCGGTTGATGATGTGTCCATTCTTTCGTGTGTGCCTATATTTTCTTGTGTGCCCCTACCACCACCATTGATGCCTATCTTAGAAAAAATTAATTTTCTTGGTGTTGACCGACTCCTTGCGAGTCATGTTTCATGTTCTATCCTTTTGGTCAAGGCCTTGAGAATTGTTGTTGATCGGGGTGGTAGGATTTGTGTGGTCATGTATTTTTGAAGTGCCTTCAAACCCCGGTATATTCAAAGTACCTATTCACTTGGCTTGAGCGACTTTAATATTTTCAGAGGGGAGTGCGATTATTTTCTCTTGGGTTTGGCCCCCTTTGCCATATAAATTTCATCACCAAATTTTGGGGGTCATCATCTCGGTTCTTACCTAGTCTTTGAGGCATAGCTATCTTTTTCTTTTCTTTTAGTTTTCTTTTTCATTTCTTTTGTTTTTACTATCTCTAAAAATACAAAAAAAAATGATATTGCACGCTTAGCTACCATTAGCAAGTACGTTTTGGACTAACCGTTTGCTTTGTAGTTGTAGTTGATATTGCTTTTGCAGGGTTCTTTGTTTCTTGCTTGGCCTTGTGATGCAGTGGCGGCTCTAAAAAAAATGTTGAGTGGGGTCAACAAAAATTCAATGTGTTTAATTTATACATTTGGTAAAAAACTTTTTTTTTGCAGTGAATATTACAGTCCAGTGGGTAAAAAAAAATTTTTTTCAGTAAATTTTTTTTTTGCAATGAAAATTTACAATTCAGTGGGTTCGACCGACCCCACTTGATTGTACATAGAGCCGTCCCTGACTTGTGAACATCGTCGACTATAATTTGAGGTAATAATTGGTGGGTATTTCCTTCTTTCCACCCCGGAGGTAACCTACTCTCTCTTTCTTATTTTTAGTTCTCCTCGCACGAGGACGTGCTCATTTTAAGTTGGGGGATGTAGCGCATCTTCATGCTATCTTTCTTTATATTTTCCATTTAGTCCCATTTTGAGTCCTAAATTTTTTTTTGTTCCAATAAAAATATTGTCGGTCTAGTATAGCCGCCTGTCTCTTCTCTTGGAGGCAGGGATAAAAGTATATCTCGTGTTGTCCACGTAACGGACCCGGTAGTTGGTGAAAATAATTTGTGAATTACCTTTGTATAGACTTTGAGATGTTGTGAGTTGTTGCTCTTTCACATTAGCAGGATTGTGTCGAACCTTGTTTAGATATGTGGTGTCATCTTTGTTCACTTTTCTAGCTTGTTGAAAATTTGTCGTGGCACCTAGATTTTAACCATTGCACTTCACGAAAATTTAGACTTGAGTCGCTTGTGAGTCGTACCTTGATTGTCTTGATGGCTTGTTTAGTAGGGACTTATGCCCGAGTGAGCTTAGTGCCATACTTTTTGTTGGAGTGGTGTCAAATGAACTCTTTGTTGTCACGGAATATAATCCTACTCGTTGTTGATCTCATTATTTTTGTCGCTATGCATTGGGAATTCATTTTCATCGATACATCATCTTGATTTGTATGCACGGTTGTTGTTGGACCTTGGAGAGGATTTTAGGAAATTTTTAAAATTTTGGGCCGGATCGTTCCTTATTTTATATTATCACTTATTTGCCCACTTGAGCCGTCATTCGAACCTTTTCTTGATTGAGCCTCCATTTTCATATATTATACTTTGAGATTAGGTTAATCTTTGTTGATGTATATGATGATGTATTGGAGAGATAAGGAGTTTTATTTTGTTGTGTATTCATTGCGGTGTATCATTCTTCCCCTAGAAAAATCATAAAAAAGAGAAAATAAAAAAAATTTGGGGAACTCAATAAGTTGGGGGATCACCTATCATTTTATAAGACATGTTGTCTTCAATTTTTTTGTTGGGAAGTATCAGTGGTTGAGAAAATTTCATGTTTATGGCGTAGTTGAAAAGAATTTGAGATTAGAGTTGCATTTTAGTTGACGAGGGCCCCGTGGATTGATATGCCCTCTACAGTTACACTTCGCCTATTCTCAAGCATACCTTGTTATACTCTTTGCCCGATACACTTCCCTTATCTAATGCTATAACCGATGAAAGTCCTATTTGATTCTTGGAACAACCATTTCATGTTCATGTGGACTGCAGACTCATTTCCTTTGCTTAGCATATTATCTTTTTCATGAGATCATATCCACCATATTTTCCTTTCTTTTCGTGTCAACTTGTGCGGAATATTTTGGTTTTACTATACATATCTTCCGACCGCACAGATGTGAGTTAGTATATGCACCCATATTTCGAGTTTTATTTTTGAGTGTATGACACGGTGAGTATTTGAAGTCGAGACTCGGTCCGGATTGATTTTTGAGTTGTGTCTTACTTGCGACGACTAGCCTTGCCTACACACACATTACTTTTTGGGTGCCATGATTTATTCTCTACTTGCTAGCATTGTGAATCATTATTTATCTACATGTGTTTTCGAGGATCCACTTTTCTATGATTTGTTTGGAGTTGGACTTGCCTCTCTTGATTTTTATGTAGAAATAGTTTACTACGTTTTGTGAGTTAGCATTGCTGAAAAACCTCACGAGACCTTACTCGTCCTACCGGGGCCACCCGGGGGTTTACAGGATCTATCTATTTATTTTCCTAGTTGTTTGTTAATTGTTTGGCCTAGTCCTAGTTCTTGTTTGCTCGGGACTAGCAAACTTCAAGCTGGGGGGAGATTCTGTACCACTACACCATCAACCACACCCAGGGTGGTGTGTGGTACTTGAAAGTCCAGACAAATAGGTGCAAACTGGTTGAGTGACTCCTTGACTCCTCACGAGGGAACGATGATGATTTCTTGATCGTGACTGGGAACTGGGAGTTCACCCCCAACTCGAAAAGGGAGAATCTGATTCCTCGCAGAGACGTGACCCCTCGTTAGTATCTCTTCTTTCCTTTTTGCTTCGTTCTTCTTGCTGATGCCAATAATGCAAAACATTATAGGGGTGTCTGGAACGGGAAGCTCTGGGGCAGTGGAGGTGTGGAATATAGAAGACACACCCTTGGTTAATAATACCTTATGTGTGACATTGGTGTGATTTTTCCTTTTCTGAGTACAAAAGTCTTTTAGAAATTTCTCACATGAGGGAACTTGGCGTATGGAATCCAAGAGGGGGAGAATGATTTTTTACTTGTATGAAAGTTTCAATCATGTCCTCCATTGTTCCATCCTTTTTAGAATATGGTGATGGTGTTGTGAGCACTATAGGAAAGGGGACATGAGGTATCCTAGGTGGAGCCATAGAAGAAGATGTGGGCTTTTCATTTGTAAGAGTAGTGAGAAGAGGACGTGTATCTTCTTCTTCTTCATGTATTAGTTCTTTTCCTTTTGATTTAGAAGATAAAGGTGGAGCATCCTCCTCTTGAGTAGTAGCCCTCAGAGGAACAATTTTGACATTTCGGGCATTGCAAGAGTAATAACTGCTTGAGCTTACTCTTGATAATCGTGTGAAACATGTAGTTGATCAATTTGATACTAGCCTTTAGGATTGTTAATGGATTGACTAGGAAGTCTACCCTTTTCTCTCCAATTAAGAGTACTGGTTATTTGACCAATTTGTGTCTCAAGCCACGATATAGATTGGGTGTAGGAATGGACTAATTCTATCATAGACTCCATCCCTTGGAGAAATCTTAGAACTGTCTCCTCAAATTGTGAAGAGCATTGAGTTTGAGAAGAAGGAGGATGTGATTCTTGTTGATAGGGTTGTGAATGTTGAGGATATGCCCCTTGATTATATGTATTGGGTTAAGAGGTCCTTATTGGTGGCCAAGGAAAACCACCTTGATTTTGTAGTTTCCAAGAAACATTGGGATGATTCTGCTAGTCAGGATTATAAGTATTAGAGTAAGGAACATTATTGACTGGTCTATGGAATCATTTCATGGCATTAACATGCTCTTGTATGAGGTTAGGATATTGAGGTACAGAAGGACAGTCAGTGATATAATACATTGGGCTAGCGCATATTCTGCAGACCTCTTGGACATGGGGAGAAGGAGAGTATATAACAGGAAGCGAATTGTAATCGTCACTGATTAATTCACTTAATTTTGAGTTAAGGTTGCAACTTGGTGGATAAGGTTATTAGATGGTTGAACCTTATACACCCAAGAGGTCGGGATGTACTATAGAGACCCAAAATTTCATATATAATTTAAATGAGATTTTAATTTAATTAAAATCCTTGTATGGTCTTCATGATTTGAATTATGATATCATTAAAATGAAATGAGAATTTAATGAAATAAATTGGTTGAATTCCAATTTATAATCTTATTAGGTTTTGGGGAATTTAAAAAAATAAGTTGTCGGCCTAAAATATAATCTGTATATAAGTAGGTGATGTTGTGGGTGTTTATGGGTGTCTGCATGCCCATATGTGAGTGTTGGAACCCCTAAGACACATTTTGGTATGGTCCTTTGCCCTATTTCATCCCTATTGCATATCGAAATAGGCCTGTCCCCACATTTCCCTCCCTCTCTCATATCAAAATATGGCTTATGCCCATTTCACTCTCAGTCTATATTTCGATATGGGCACATGCCTATTCCTCTCTTGTGCCACATATCAGTTGGCATTCATACCGAATGACTGTTAGTGCCCACATTTCGATATATGAGTGATCACATATCGAAATGTGAAAGCACTATTCCTTCTTGGTTCTGTGTGAAAGTCATGTATTTCCTCTTTATCCACATCTCTCACTCTCTTTTCTTTTCTCTAAAAATCAAGCCCCTTCCACCAATTTTTTCAAGAAATTATCTTCACCAACCTTGTCAAGCACATCAAGGGATACACACTGGTGGTCTCCATTGGTAGGCTTGTGAAGACACCTAGATCTAGGGGTTTTAGGTTTTGAAGCTTTCAGTGGGTAAACTCTTTTCTACTATCTTGTGTGTGTGTGTGTATGAGTGATTTCCTTCCCTCAATTTTTGTATCTTGTATGAATAGAACTAATTTTATTACCTAGAGTTGGTCTAGGTTTGGGTTGAGGTTGAATAACCATGGATATGTGGTAGGGCGAGGTCTATAAGGACAAGTATGTGACCTCTTGAGCTAATGACCACTATGTGCTCGATGAAATGCCTAGATGAGGTCTTTGGTTAACGTAAGTAAAAATGTGACTTGTATGAGTATGTTGAGGCCACAATAGAAGTGTTAAAATTGCTAGAGAAATGTTCATGCATTATATGGCATTGACGTGGCTTAGGGGTGAATTGGTGAAATGAAAATTTAAAGACCCTTGGGATGAGAACATGATAAATGTGATCATCCCTTGACTTTGTAAAAAGTGTCATATGCCTCCCTTGAATTCATGAAGGTTGAGGGTGTTGGAAGAAATAATATTACTCATTTGATTTCATCAAAGTAGAGTATTGTCCTTGGAGGACATAATAAAATATGTATTGAAATATGTATTGGACTCCCTTGATTTCATCAAGGTCAGGCATTCACTTGAAACAATTTAATGATTGACTCAAATATATTCAATGAACTTCAAATATAGGGGAGGTGCCTAAGAAGGGCTACTCGTACTAAATCACGAATCCATTACATATGGAATGCAAACATGAATGAAATAATAATATTGTATATTTCGTGTCCATGGTAATATTGATCACCATTGAACGTATTAAGTGGGAGATACGTGTTTCCATAAGTCACGGAATGATTAGGGGTCACCAAAGGTCAAGGCTCTAAGAAACAAGTCTTTGGCCAAAGGGGGAGATACTAGTTCCCAGTAAGTCTCTAAATGTTGGATGGAAATACCAGCGGGTGGGTGCTTGGTCTAAAAAAAAAGAGAGATTCAAAGAACTACTGTTGCACAATTTAAGAAGTGAAAATCAGGAATGAACTCCACTCAAGCGTAAGTGAATTCAAGCCATGTCGTCCAAGCATAATAAAACTGGAAAGTCCAGTTCATTCTTCTCAGGGAATTCAGCTGCCTTTAAGTATAATTCGATTGTGTGTGCTTATGAGTGATAATTGGTGTGCAATGGTGACAGATTTCCAGATTTGCAGATGTTTAGGAATTGGTTTTTCTGAAGTTTGAGTAAAAAAACAGGGATTAATAACACTCTAGAAGAATTGAAGATAATAAGGGAA
>NMUG010007610.1:0-11992 GCA_002855965.1 Monotropa hypopitys
AATTCTCTTAACACCTACAATCAAACCACTACTTCTTCCTTATAAAATAGATTGGTCCGGTGGCTATATATCCCATATCTATTCATGGATGAGATATATAAACTTATACCAAAATCATAGGAGAGATAACAAGATTAGTTTTCTACAATCATTAATGTTACACCCAAGACATACATATATTCTTAGGCAAATTTATAGATCCGGACATGGACATTAACATATCTAAGTCTCAAGCTCATGAGAGAACTAACCACAAAGAGATTAAAAAAGGAGATAGAGATTTCTAGGCCCAAATCAAAAGACTTACCAAGTGTATGAGTCTACTAGAGAAGTCCTTGCACCAAATCCCCAATCACCTTCAAGCTTGGAACCCTTCTTCAATGGAGGTTCTCTTCCTCTCCTTCTCTCTCTCTCTAGGTTAGGGAGTCTTTTGAGGGAGGCTAATGAGACTTAGAGTCTCCAACTCAGACTATAACATTAGGTTAGACATTTTAGAGTGATTAGACCATAAAGCCCGCGTCAAATTTCGGGCACCAGACTGCCGCGCTGTCCGGACGGCCAATTCCCCGTCCGGACGAGGACCAGCTTTGGTCCGAACGAGACCCACTCCCATTGCGACGAGCCCAAACCCAACACAACCCCAACTCTCTGACCTCTCGTCTGGTTCCCCGTCCGGACGGCCCCCACCCTCGTCCGGACGAGCCATCCTCTTGGTCCGGACTAGCTTCACTGCTACTCTCCTGAAGCCTTGCTGACACTTGTTCCGGATGACCCCACACCTGGTCCGGACGAGAAAGCCTAATTTTCTTACTTTCTTCCCCCTAACTCCAATCCAACCCTTCAACTCCACTTTTAACACCTCCTCACTCATTCTAACTCACAAATTGTATTCTACAACCATCCTATAATCTTCCCATGGCTAACACCACTTAAATTTGAAACCTCGAGGATTAAACGTTCATGACATTTATTCAAGTTAGACCTAACTTAACTTCTCGACCTGAACCACGACCATCACCTCTAAACTCGCCTAACTTTATGATTTCAATATCTAAACCTCCGTGACAAACCCAAATATTATTAAGAATTTTTAACCATTTACACAAGTAAATAAAATAAATTAACGAATGACACGGGTATTACACCATCAAAGTAGCTCGACGTCACCTCTTCCATATGTTCCTATTGCTCTCTGCTACGGATCTCCCGAAGTTGATTAAGGCATTCTTCAACTTTGACCATGGAAGCAGAAGCTTTCTGTTCCTTTTGGGCTCTCTTAGCTGTAGCCTTTTCCAAATCCTCGGACAAACGAGTACAATGGGCCACTTCAGCTTTCAACTCCTCCTCCTCTACTTTCAGATTTTTTTCAATAGCCATTTTATTCTCTACAAGTTGTTGGAGCTCTATTTCTTTCTTCTTTAATACTAGGGAAGCAGAGTCTTTCTCCGACTGAGCTTGACTAATCTGGAGTTCGATGTCTTGATTCTTCTTGATCAGTCTCTCTTGCTGCTGAGAAGCTTTAGACATCTCCTGGGCTATATAAAATCCCTTCGCAAAAACCTAATGTATAAGGTAGAAAAAGCATTTTTATGAGATCTGCTTCTAACACCAATGGGAAATGCGTAAGAAATCTTACCTTACTCAACTCAATTAAAAACTCCTGACATACGGCACCAGGAGGTTGGTTGGTCATGTACTTCAGGTCAGTCCGAGATGCTATGCACTTAGCCTTTGTTAAGGCATGGTCATCGTCAAAAAGCATCATAGGTCCATTATCTTCTACTCGGGCTTGTTTCCCTTTGCCCTTGCCCCCCTCAAAGGGAATCACCCTTTGTTTCTTGAGGTCAGCTTCTGACAACTAAGGCAGCTCAGTCCTACTTCTCTTTGCCCCAACTACCTCAGTAGGCGGAATTGGAGGCAGAATGGAAGCTAAAGGGACGGGGGAAACATCTTTGGAAGTCCTTTCTCTTATCAGCAGCCTGACCGGGCACCAAATTTCCCCGATCTGCTTTCAATTTAGCCAGCGCCTCTCTACTCAGTTTAGGGGCCATTTCCTTTTCTGCTGCTTTTGAAATACCAAGAACAAAGTAAGGAATTAGTCAACATCATGATAAAAAATGGAGTGTGTATAAATACCTCTTTCTAGGGCTAAGGCCTCACTTCCAACTTCCGGACCGATGAGGTGGATTGAAAGACTTTCTGACGAAATGAGCTGATCTGGCTCTTGAATTTTATGTGCTTCAACACACTTAAGAACTTCTGCTTCCTCCGAAGAAAGGCCGATCTTCTGTCTAGCTGAAGTATGAAGAAAAAGGTAAAAGTTAATAATCAAACAAGCTAGAGGTAAATGTGCAACCAATTACGCAAGAAATGTATTCAATGCTCACACAAAGATGAGGGTACCCCCATTGTTCTCTGTATGCGGGAAGTGAGCTCTTCTTCCCAGCTCTAGTACTCCCATCCAGAACCACTGACGTAAAAGAACTTGTCCTTCCATTCATTGACTGCAGAGGGTAATTTGCCAACTACAGTAGGGGATTGTGGCCTTTTGCTAAAATACCACCACGCCTCGGTGTGGGGAACTTCTTTAATTGCAAAAAGGTTGCAAAACTAAGACACACTCAAGGATTTCTTACCATCCGAAGCAGCCAGCCACAAAATGGCGCAGCTCACAAGAAGCCTATAGCCATTAGGGGCTAACTGCCCGGGGGCAAGGCCAAACCTAGAGAGGATTTTTCTAATGACCCTAGGGAAAGGGAGACGTAATCCAGCTTCCAAGGCATCCTGGTAGATACAAATTTCGTTGGGAAAAGCTGTCACAAGCCCTCTCATCAGAGTTGGAAACTCTAAGGTGAACAGAATCAGGAATTTGGAATCGCCTACGTATCACCTCCAAGGCATCAAAATCAAGGGTATAGGAATGGAAAAGAGAAGAACAGTCGAACTTTGGCCTAGGGTATGGCGCAACAAACGACTGACCAGAGATTTCTGCCGTTTCGTTTCCAAAAGGGGGATGACCCAATATTGCTAAAACCCTAGTGCCGCGACCCATAAGGGGCACTTCCTCATCCATATTTTTGCTAACCATGATATTGTGTTCTACATCAAACATGTTTTAGTACAGCAAATATACAAGGAGGAGAGGAGAGATACCTAGGATGCAAGTGTGGATGCTCAAAAGTTCCAGAAGGCAAAGTGCTGGCAAATGTCTCCTAAAGAACTGTAGAGGGGTCTACACATCCCCCCCATAAGCATAGGAATCGACAAACAATCTCCACCGTGTTCTCATTCCTCTATGGATGGTTTATAAGCGACCACGTGGCAAGAATGAGACGTTTCACATCGTACATTTAATGCTCATGAAAACCCAAAAGGTAGTGGCGTAGCTCTCAAAATGTTTTTACCAAAATAGCCTTACACCTATACTGATAAAAATAGGGGATTAGCTGATAAGTTGTGCTGAGATTAGAGCTCGGTGTCACGGATAGGGCCTCAGGTAAGCTGACCTAATCACTGGGACCTCAGCTGAAGGACTAACAATAATGTGTCACACTCCAAAAATTTTATTATTTATAATTTTATTTCAAATTATCGTTTAACAATTTATATAGGAATTAGAAACCTTTGCGCGCGTTAATCGTTAAAGGAATCGTCGAAACCGAGGCCGGGATTGTTTGTGGAGACAAAGTCTTGAGATTCAACAATTTTGCCTTACCGATCGGTACATGCATACGCTGCCGACCGGTCGCGGTTTGGCAGTCTTTAGGATTTTAATTTTTCCTTCTTTCCGACCGGTACACCAAATGTCCCCGACCGGTCGGTCTTCAGCAGTGGGCACAAGAACTTGGTCCCGACCGGTCGACCATTTTGCCCTGACCGGTCGGCGCGTGTATTTTTGTAGATTTTCTGCAGATTAGTGAGGGGTATTTTGAGAACTTCCTAGGGGGTTTATATATCACAAACACTCCGAAAACCTACCATTTTTACAGGTTATACTTTCTCTCTACCTCCCTAAACCCTCATCTCTCTCAATCTCCTACTTCTCTCAAAACATTACCCAACTTCAAGTGGGTTTTGAAGATTTTAATCTTCATTAACCTTGAAGAGGATTCCAAGAGCTATGCGGTGGTGGTCCTCGTTCGTGGTGGTGTGTAGAGCGTCAAGTCAAGGGTTGTGAGTATATTCTTCCTAAGGTAGGGGATTCTAACCTTGTTATTCATGTATTGTGTTATACACCTCAAAATCCCTTCAATTTTGTGTAAGTAGGTTCGATGTTTGTATAGGGTTGTGTTTAGTTTTGATTGGGTGCCTTAACCTTGTTGGGGGTTGTTGTATGACATGTTTTTAGGTTCCTTGAAGAGTCAATTTCATAAATTTGTAGTTTTGATCAATTGCCCCAATTTAATTGAAAACCTAGATTTTGACTAAGTATGGGAAATTGGGGAAAATCCAATTGGAGCCTAAATTCATGAAATTCAAAAAGTATCGTTCATATTGATATGCAGGAACCTACATTAATTGTGAGAATTTAACCTTTGGTTATTGAACAAATCATGAACGAATAATTGTGGAAACGGTATTGTGGCATTGGCCCTTGACTCTATACGAGGAAATTGGTTAATGATGAGTGGCTATTGACACAGATGGTATACCTTGGGTGGCTTGTGTTAGCACCCATGACATTGCGCAATGGGGGGTTGTCTAGCCCCTCCTGACGTGTTGGGGAATACGAGGAAATGACACGTTTAGTGATTGACGAGCCCTAAATGGAACTAGCCTTGAAACTCATTAATAATTGGAATAATGTCCCCTTTGGAAATGAATGGAAATTATGTAATGAGAACTTTTATAATTGTGAGAAATCTTGGTAAAACCCTTATCTTTCATTTGGTGGTCACACTTCAATATTATGTCGACTTCTATGCTTACGTCTTTCATACTTTTGTGTATCGCTTTCGCATAAATTTCTTGTTTGGAATTTCCTACTAGGCGTGGCCTAACCCTCTCTTTTTTAGAGAAAGAGTCGTTAGCATAGCTTGGTGGAATTCAAGCACTTTTGAAGCAGCATTGGAGCATTTGTCCAACTTATGGACTTGGACCTCATTTCCCTTTTATTGTTTATGTTTTGTAATGGTTAACACCCGACTTATTATCGTTTAAACTCATGTGATGTGTGAGGTGGATCATGTAATGTTTTGTGGGGATGGATCATTATGCTCTTAAACGTTTATTAATGCTCTTGTATCCTTATTTATGTTCTTTAAAAAAAGGTTTAAAATTTCAAGGGTGTTACAGTTGGTATCAGAGCAAAAGGTTGCGAAAACTTAGGACATTGGAAGAGGACAAATAGTCCTACATGGGTGCATCAGGTTTTGGTTGAAATTTTCATTGCATATGATTACTTGTGTGTGTGCATGGCATGAAGTTAAGGCATTAATACAAAGTGTGGAACCTATGAGTTGTCTTAAAATTCTTGTAATGCGTGTGGGGTATGAAAGGTATCGTTTCTTCTTGAGTTCCAAGTAAGTTGTGGGTTGAGTACTCTTACGTCGAAGTCCTTGTTGGTTTTACCATTGCTTCTACGTCATTTCTAGTACTCTACTTGTTCATTGTTGTGATTATCCAACTCCATCCGTTGATGATTGTCATTCTTCTTGTCTCGTAGAAAATGACCGGACGTCGCGTAGGAAATAGGGTTCGTGGACGCCGTGGAGTTGAAATTCCTGATGCGAGCAGTGAGGAAGTGAATGGGCAACAAAGAGAGTTTCCCGATGTGGTTCAGGCCAAAGGGGTTATCCCCGGAGGACTGGCCAATGCTGGGCAATTTATTCGTGAGATCGCTACGGCAGTGGTGGAAGCTAGCAGAGGAGTAGCAACAACTAGAGATCAGGCCGTTAACCGTCTTTCAGATATGCTTCGCGAGTTTCGCCGCATGGACCCTCCAAAGTTCAATGGCAAAGTGGACCCGATCGAGGCGAATCATTAATTGACAGAGGTGAAGAAGATTTTCGAGATGTTGGAGATCGGCGACCGTAAGATTCGGATTTCTCTTGCTTCCTTTCAACTCATTGGTGAGGCCAGTGAATGGTGGTCTACTCTGGTGGATGGCAGATGCTATGCTATGCGAGTGCTTGTGGTTGCTAACCCTCAGGCTATTGTTGATCCTCTTGTTAGTATGTCTTGGGCCGACTTCGAGTCTTCTTTTGAGAGTCAATATTTCCCAGAGTCCTTTCGAGATAAGTTGCGTGAGCAGTTCGAGAAGTTAGAATAGGGATCGATGTCAGTGAATCAGTACGCTACCAAATTTCAGTCGCTGTCGAGGTTTGCCCATGATTGGGTAAACACTGAGGAGAAGAAATGCAAGCGGTTTGAGAAAGGCCTACATCCTACTATTTAGCGTCTTGTTATAGGTCATCGTATCCAGATTTATGCAGACTTGGTAGAGTGCGCCAGATTAATTGAGTCGAAGAGCGAGCCGGTCAAAGAGGTAGAAGTTTGGGAGCCCAGAAATCAGTATTCAGGGTCGAGCAGTTCCTCGGGCAGTTTTGGGAGGAAGAGGTCGTGTGAGCCTTCTCGCTTTCAGCAGGGTCAGAGATCGCAGTCGCATGGAAACCGTCAGGGTATATCCTTCCGGGCAGAGATCGTGTGTCACAGGTGCAATCAGTCAGGTCATATTCGTGCCAATTTTCCTCAACCAGTTTGTTATGATTGTGGACAGCCTGGTCACATCTCCAGGGCATGTCCTACCAAGGGGAACGAGCGCAGTGAGGCGGGCTCAGTTCAGCAGCCCCACCAGACTCAACAGGAGCCACAGCAGCAGCAGCAGTTCCAGCGAGCTCCTGCACCATCCAGTCAGGGAGCCCAGTTTGTTAGGAGAGGCCCATATGGGCCAGGGCAGTCTTCTGGTCAGCGCAGTGGAGCGGGTCAGATGCAGATGACACAGGGCCGATTCCATACAGTTCCAGTAGTGGAGCAGCCTATTGCTATGGAGGTACCAGAGACTTCTGTTGTGCGCGGTATGATTATTATTTACCACTCTTGGGCATCTGTTCTCATTGATTCGGGCGCGTCTTATTCCTTTTTGGCTTTCTCCTTTGCGGCAGCTTTGGGTCTAGAGTTGGAGGTGTTTGATCCTCCTCTTGTAGTTGAGTCACCAGTTGGAGGTCGTGTGCCGTTGAGTTATATTTGTCGTCATTATGAGATGACCATTGCAGACCGATGATTCACTTTCAACTTTATTGTTCTTGATATGGCGTGTTTTGATCTCATATTGGGTATGGATTGGTTGTCTTCCCATCATGCCACTATCGATTGCTATCGTCGTCGAAATCTCATTCGTGATGCCGACGGAGAATATTTCTATTTCCTGGAAGATCGTCAAGAGTCTATTATTTCATCTTTCCTTGATCCAAAGGAGTCTTCATCGATTCATTGTTTGCTTGCTAGCTTAGCGCTATATGATGACGTCTCGAGCCGTGTTGAGTTGCCATCCGTGGTTAGTAACTTTCAGATGTCTTTCCTGAAGAATTGCCAGGCTTACCTCCGATTAGAGACGTTGAGTTCTCTATTGATCTTCTTCTGGGTTCTGCACCTATATTCGTTCCTCTGTATCGATTTGCGCCAGCCGAGCTAAGGGAGTTGAAGTCCCAGATCGAGGAGTTGTTTGAGTTAGGCTTTATTCGTCCGAGTTCTTCTCCTTGGGAAGCACCTGCGTTGTTTGCAAAAAAGAAAGATGGAACTCTTCGTCTGTGTATCGATTATAGGAAGCTAAACCGTATCACCATTAAGAATCGTTATCCTATGATGATGATTGATGATCTCTTCGACCAGTTGCAAGGATCGACTTGATTTTCCAAAATCGACTTGAGGTCGGGCTACCATCAACTTCGTATTCGTCAGGAGCATATTCCTAAGACCTCTTTCCGTACCCGCTATGGTCATTTCGAGTTCGTGGTTATGCCATTTGGGCTAACCAATGTGCCAGCTACGTTCATGGATTTGATGAATCCATTTTCTGTCCTTACTTAGATCAGTTCGTTGTGGTATTCGTTGACGACATCTTGGTCTATTCAGCTACTTCTGAGGAGAATGGTGAGCATCTTCGTACTGTTCTTGAGCTTTTGAGGGAGCACCAGCTTTACGCCAAACTCAGTAAGTGCGGGTTTTGGTTGTCGGAAGTCAAATTCTTGGGTTATGTCGTGTCCCAAGAGAGAGTTTCAGTAGATCCAGCGAAGATTGATGCTATTGTCACTTGGCCAAGACCGACTAATGTGTTCGAGGTTCGCATTTTCTTGGGTCTTGCCGGTTACTACCGTCGATTTGTTCTTGACTTTTCTCGCATTGCCGCTCCTATGACTCGTTTGACGCAAAAAGATATTCGTTTTGTTTGGGACGACGCTTGTGAGGCCGCATTTTAGGAGTTGAAAGGCTGTTTGACTTCATCACCTATTCTGATTGTGCCGGAGAGAGGAGTGGGTTATTCCGTTTATTGTGACACTTCACGGGAAGGTTTGGGTTGTGTTCTTATGCAAGGTGGAAAAGTAGTCGCGTATGGTTCCAGGCAACATGAAGATGCGTGAAAAAAATTATCCAACGTACGATTTGGAGCTTGCCTGTCACACTCTGGAAATTTTAATTAATTTCCATACGGTTTTATAAATCGAAAATCCTAAATCGCGTTTGAAATTCATCGATTTGATTTGTCCTTCAAATCAGAATACTTTATTCAGGGAAGTCGTAGATAATTTGATTATAATTCCAACGCAACTTAAATCGTCTCAATCGGAGTCCGGACGAAGAAGTTATGGCCAAAATACTCTCGAAAATCCAATCATTCAATTCAGTGCATTTTTACTCTTGGCGACCGGTACACCAAATATCGTCGACCGGTCGTGGAATTTCAGAGAGCCATTTTATTGCTCTTCACCGATACACCAAATGTCGTCGACCGGTCATGGAGGCTTAATTCTGTGCGCGATGGGATTTAATGAGGGGCAGTTTGGGGTTTTCACCAGGGGTCCTATATAATGTTTTGGTCCGAAATTTGGGGTTGTCTTCCCCATTTACAACCCTAGGTTTCTCTCTCTACCTCCCTACCTCAAATCTCTCTACCTTCTCTCTTCCATATCTCTCCAACCAGTAGGAATCGACGAAAACGCGGAGCTTTATCGACGATGGCCTCGCTCTCCTCTCCGCGGTGGTGTACATAGCTCGGTGAGTTATTCTTCCTCTCCTAAAATCCTAGGTTTTTGTATCTCTCTAGTGTATGTATTTGAATGGCTCATTGGATGTATTGTTGCGAGGGCTTCTGTCACGACCCGTCCCCGATAAACATTAAGACAGTTATTAAGGGATAGGTACATGGCCAAGCATCTATTAACTCAAAACCACTACACGACAAACTGAAATATTAAAATACAAACCACAACTGCTCTGGTTATAAATCCCAGATGATACAACGACTCAAAGAAATAAAATACAACTCAGGCTCTTGGCCGATACAACTCATCACAAACCACTGCTACAACAACTCTGAATAACAGCACTGAACAACTACTACAACAGACTCAAAGGAAAAGAGTAAAAGAACTCACAACACTACTACAACCCTGACAACTCGACTGCAGCTGGACTGAACTGAACTGTGGACACTAGCCTCCAAGCACCTAAAAGAAAGAGCACAAAAGTGCATCAGCGACGATGGCTGGTGAATACGTATAGAAAAGTATAATAAAGATAAGTAAAAATAACTAAGGATCACCATTTTCAAACATGTGTGTTTTCTTCTCAAAACTCATCTTTTAGATCAAGAAAACGTTTACCTTTTAAAGTAAACTCAACGCATAGAGATATTTTATAAAACTATTTCAATATTCCATTTCCAAAATCTGTTTCTTTCCAACACACACCAAAACATTCTTTTCTCTTTACTGTATTTCCAAACACCATTATCTTTCATGTTTCTTAAATGTCTTCCTTGCAATGATCCACATCATCCAACACATATGAGATATTTCTCATCTCTAATCACAACCCATCTCATCAACTATTATAGCCAAGGGTCACTAACTTCCGCTGACCAGCGTTATGACAGATCTGTTACCTCGTACATCATTCCCGATAGGTACAGGGGATGTGATTCAAGGGCCACTCGTAATATGTCCCAGTGGTAGGGAACAGTAATCGCTCCTACATTTGCCTTGGAGCTAGGCACACCCCTACATTAGCCTTGGGGCTAGGCTCAACGTCCCTACATTTACCTTGGGACTAGGCACACCCCTACATTAGCCTTGGGGCTAGGCTACAAGACTATGATAGCACATCAATGTTTTATGAACATTCTTTTAAAACTCATCTTTCAAAGTATCTTTCTCTTTCAAACACATTTCTCACTTCAAAACCCTTCTTTCAAAACATTCCACATTTCTTTGATAATTCATCATTTTATTCAAATAATATTTCTCAAATCAACTTTTCTCAAGAACCCAACATATCATTTCAAAACACATTTCATTTCAAAGCATCTTTTCGAAACCCAACAATTCCCTTAAAAACACTTTATTTCCTCAAACACCTCAAAACAACACCCTTGTGACATTTTCCCAAAATCTTAACATTTTACCACTTATTTCACGAATCCTTTCAAAACCCATTTCTTTCCAAAATCAGATGATCCATAGATTTTATCACAATTTCACACTATTTTTGAAAACACATACTTTTTATACTAGAAATAGTAATATCCTATCTAAATTATACAAGTCTATAAATGTACTCACCTTTTAAATGAAGATTCCTTCAAATATGATTTCCGGCTCCTCAAAACCTATCAAAAGCCCAAATAATTCATATAAGATTCTACTAAAAACAACTCTCTGAAATATATCTAAAAGTCCCAAGTTTTATCATTTTTCCAAAAATTCACTTTTCTCCCGAGACTCAAGATATCGGTATCTAAGCACTAGATATCGGTATCTTGACAGAACCCCAAGATATCGATTTATAACTTCACAAGATAGCGCAGTGGATACCCTTAAGATATCGATATCTTAATACTTAAGATATCGATATCTTAAACAAAGATATCAGTATCTAACCCTATTACAAAGATATCGATTTCAACATGGGTTTCTAGGGTCTGGACCAAGATATCGATATCTTGATGACCAAGATATCGATATCTAAGGTCGTCTTCACCAAAAATTGGCAGAATACAGCAGAAACTTAGGGTTTACCCAAAATCGGATTTTCTTGAAATTAAACTATCAAACCTCAACCAAATACTCCCAAACTTTGAACATATGATTATTAACTAATCTAGAACAGCCTAGATTAAACGGATTAGGACGAGCTTACCCCAATTGGGAGAATTTAAATCCCAAAGATACGCCGAGTGGGTTTCTCCCTCTTCTGCTTCAAACTCGAAATTGACCTAGCAAATCAGAACCAAAACTCCTCAAACTTGATACACATGAACTACAGACAATTTGCTACAACTCTACACTTTTAGATTTTGGAATCGTTACCTTGTTTGCCCGGAATAAATTATAGAACATTTTCCACAGACTTGAACTTCAAATCCCCCAATCCTTTGCTCTTCTCTCTCAACCCACTGATCATCGATTATGCTTAACCTCAGCCATAAATCCTCATAACCTCAACATCTCACTCAAACAGAACCTTTCTCACTTAAGCTTTTCTCTCTTAATTTCTCGGACTGTATGATATAAAACTTCCAAATATTAACAATGGGGGTTTATTTATACACAATCAATCCGTTAATTCCAATGTTACCCATCAATCAATACACAAACGATTTCCAACATATATTTCTTGTTTTTGGGTCAGTCAACATCTGCTATAAGTATTCCCAATGCGTATATGTTGGGGGGTAAGCCTTTTCTGCGGTGGCTTCCGGCGGTGAGCGGCTGAGCTGAATGGCCTGGACCTAGCTGCACAGTGAGCAAATCGTTAGGCTACCGGCGGCGTCGCC
>NMUG010007611.1:0-11990 GCA_002855965.1 Monotropa hypopitys
ACGTGCTCAACACCCATAAAACGCTCAATCACATTTCCCCTTTTGTCCACATATCGTATTACAACGACCATTTGCTCCTTGACTGATACATCACGTGCTTCATCAACCAAAATAGAAAATAATGCATTATCGAGATCTTTCACAATCACTTTCATAGTTTCAGATGCGACCGCACTAATAATGTCCTTTTGAATATCAGGAGCTACCAACTTCAAATTTTGTGGAGCATTATTCAATGCAACAATTTTGACTTCTTCATTATGATCCACAAGAAATTTCAAGAGTTTAAGAAGTTACCTTGATTACTTGAATCTTCATCATGAGCACGGAATGCAAGTCCTTGCCTTAGTAGAAACCGAATACAGTCAATTGAAGCATTCAATCGGAGCCGATACTTAACTTTAGTTTGATTTGATTGATTTTCAAAAATCGATTGAATGTGTTGTCTTTGGTTTAACAAGTTTTGGCACTTACCCCATGCTTGATTATGACCACTATTGGGTCCTCCCACATGAGTTTACATTTCCCCTTTTGTACACATATCGTATTACAACGGCCATTTGCTCCTTGACTGATACATCACGTGCTTTATCAACCAAAATAGAAAATAATGCATTATCGAGATCTTTCACAATCACTTTCATAGTTTCAGATGCGACCTCACTAATAATGTCCTTTTGAATATCAGGAGCTACCAACTTCAATTTTTGTGGAGCATTATTCAATGCAACAAGTTTGACTTCTTCATTATGATCCACAAGAAACTTCAAGAGTTCAAGAAAGTTAGCTTGATTACTTGAATCTTCAGATTCATCATGAGCACAAAATGCAAGTCCTTGCCTTAGTAAAAACCGAATACAGTCAAATGAAGCATTCAATCGGAGCCGATACTTAACTTTAGTTTGATTTGATTGGTTTTCAAAAATCGATTGAATGTGTTGTCTTTGGTTTAACAAGTCTTGGCACTTACCCCAAGCTTGATTATGACCACTATTGGGTCCTCCCACATGAGTTTGCAATTCTTCCATCCTTTTCCAATTTGAGAACCCCTCACCAACAAACGTGTCACCTCCTACTTGGTCTCCAATGTCTGGATTAAAAAGATAACAACAAAGGCAAAATGCTACATCTTTTGTTGTACTATACTCTAACCAAGTCGAATAGGTACCAAACCAAGCCTTGTTAAATCGTCGTTGTTTTTGTCCAAATAATCTTTGCGGGAAATTGTGATTTCGGGGTTGAAAATTACCCTTCTGTAAATACGCTCTACGAATTTGGTCTTGATCATTTGGATTGTAATCTGAAATTCGAGGTCGAATTCCCGGATCAGCTTCAAGTTCTGCCAAATTAACTTCAACATGATTTTTCCCCATCTCTGTCACGTTAGTTTCGACATGCCTTTCTTTGTGGACCGAGAATCAATAACATCCTTTTCGGAATCACAAATCGCAACAGGGGATTTACGTTTGAAGTAGTTCAACACTGGTTAAAAAACACAAATCAAACCCTCTAAAAATTTAGCATTCTATGTAATTGAACATTAATCTTCAAATACCAATAATGTATCACATAAATTAAAACAAAAATAGCACAAGAGAGCTTACTATCTATATTCTTGAGTCACTGGAAATAAGTTTTGCTCTTGCACAAAATTAGCACCCAATCAAGAATCCACAGAATACAGATTCGCACCAAATCAAGAATCTGCACAAACAAGGTATGTTTTGTGACTAACAAATCAAGAATCTGCACAAATCAGTGACTAACAAATGCCCCAAATTTATAGCTTACAGAAAAATAAACTTAAAACAGGTATAAAAACCACTTGATTAATGGTCACTTTTGTCAAAAAGAAAAACAATAGCGAGGGTAAAGGTAAAGAGGTGGCGAAAAGGCCTTCCTTGAAAGAAAAAAAAGATGTCAAATATAGCTTCCACGATGACGATATGGAAGATATCTTTAAGCAATTGATGAATGAGAATACGTATTCTGAGTAAAACTCGGATAACAATCCGCAAAGGGTCCTCAGAAATCAATGTTTCCTGGAACTACGTTAACTTGATTCTGAGTAAAACTCGGATACGTAGGCAACTCATTCAAATGGGTATAGTCACAAAAAATATAAGTGAACCTCAAATATTCACTAAAAATTAAAATGCGTATACAAGAACTACGGTTCTGACCTGATTCCAAAACGACTTGTCCTAATTTAATTTTAGACTTGACAATTTGGATACGTAGGCAACCTGACAAAAAAAAAGGTTCAGTCACAAAAATATGTAAACATTAAATGTTTTCTAAAAAAATAATAAATATTTTTCTTTTCAAGAACTACGGTCTGACTTGATTCCAAATAGACTTGTTCCAATTTAATTTCGCACTTGTCAATTTGGATACGTAGGCAACCTAATAAAAAAGATTTAGTCACATAAAATTTCTTTTTGCGAACTTTAAATGTTCACAAAAAATGAATGAATAAATAAATTGTATTGCTTGAAATTAATTATAGTTAGAATCAAGAGACTTTTATAAGATATAATTAAGAAATATGTTATATTTTGAATGGGTCCAACCTACATAATAAAAACATATGGAATGAAAATTTATATAAGTGAAACTATGTTAAGCAAAAAGTCAAATTTTTTCCTAACAAACGCATATCGATATGCATGTAAATTCGTATATCGGAATGTGTGGTTGGGAAAAACTGTTTGAAGTATATTTCCATACACATATTGATATGTCGGCAAAGTGATATATCGATATATAAGATTATGATATATCGATATGTGGCCTTGTATTCTTCCCCAGAGGTTGACCGGTGCCTGGTCATATCGATAAATAACGAATCCATATATCGATATGTGGTTCGGACAGGGAAAACGTAAGGGAAGTTTGGTAAATGGCTTAGGTGTGTATATGAGATATATGTATGTGTGTAATGAGAACCCCAAGCATTTTCTCTTCTCCTCTCACTCTCATTTCTGCGGCAACCTTCTCTCGCTCTCCCTCTTTATATTTTCTCTTCCTTCTCTCTAAGACTCTCTCAATCCGTCGGGTTTCCAGAGAATTGACCTTCACCAACGTTGGAGAGCTCTTTAAGGGCTACATAACCATCCCCTTCTCAAGCCTCATTGTGTAGAAATCCTCACCTAGGGTTTGAGTGTTCTTTGTGAATAAGGTAAATATACATCTCCCTCTTGTACATGTTTCTATGCTAGAGAACCTAAATCCATTTCTAGATAAAAATTGAAGGAGGATATGTTTAACACCAAATTTGGGGATTTTAGGATGGGTTTCTAAATAAACTTCGAAATTGATTACATCCCTAGATGTGAGTGGGTTTATCCTTGACGTATAGATTTGTTGGGAGTCTAATTTGAGGTTTATGGCAAACCCCCTAGTTTTCTAGAATTAGTGTTTTGATGGAAAATTGATTTGGGGCTTGTGGTCTTAGGCTAAGGATATAATGAATGGTTTGGGAATTGTGAAATTGAGAGGTCTAGAGGTGAATTGATGACCTTGATTGCATTGTGTATGAATAAAAATTTTCATTCCTAGTTGGAATTGGAATTTGGAAAACTTGTCTTCATTGTATAGTAAAAGAGTTCATAAATTTGGACGAGGGGTGTTGTGGGTGAGCTTGCTACCCAAATTGAGAATTTGCCCCTAATTGATGAATTCGTCACATAAGTGGGAATTTGTTTCTGAATAGTGAATTTGTCACTTCGGTTGGGAAATTCATTCCCGATTATGCATCTGCATGTATGTATATGAATTCGTCATATAACTTGGAAAATTCGTTCCCTTAAATTGAATTCGCCTATTAATTAGAAACCATCTAATAAATCCTTAAATTCGTTAAGGTGAGGTGTCAGGCCAATTCGTGGTCACTCGGATTTGAGGCCGGTCCTTGAATTCGTTGAGGCGGCCAGAATGAATTTGTGATTCTTTTCGTGAGTGGGCCAGTCCTTGAATTCATTGAGGTGGCATGGTTGATCTTTGAATTCGTTGAGGCAACCAAGAATCAGTTTGTGATTCATAAATCTTGTGGGAGTTGGTCCTTGAATTTGTTGAGGCAACTCAGTAAATCAATTCGTGATTTTTAAAACCTTTTTTGGGATTGGTCCTTGAATTCGTTGTGGCAATGCGGAATCAATTCGTGATTCATTGGTTGAGGAAGGTCGGTCCTTGAATTTGTTGAGGTGACTTGAATCAATTCGTGATTCATTATTTTGAAAAGGCTTTTATCAAAGGAAGAATATAAAATGAAGATCATCTTGGGATGTATGATATTTGATAGTTAGCTAAGACTGGATGGGTGCGTCTTAGAGTATAACTAGTTGTAGTTTATGACTAGTCTAAGTGTGGTTGATTTCTCCAAGTCGTGGAGTATTATGATGAGGTTATAGTTTGGGATTGTGGATAGAGATTGGTGGTGTGTATAAGGGATTGGCTTCTTGGGTTTGCATTCTTAGGCTTTACACAACACTTGCACATATCACCACAGGTGCATATACCATTGGATAAATGTTTATTTACTGAGTTTCTGTGACTCAGACAATCCATTTTTCAGTGTTCATTGCAGAATTGAGGTGACATGGTTGATAGCGAGCTTTCTTTGGAAGACGAGGCATTTCATCTTCATTTATTGTATTCAAGGTTTTCATCTAAAAGAGTTGTATCTATCTCCTTTCTTCATCATGTAAAATAATAATGATTTCTCATTTGTAATCTTTGAAGATTTCATTATGTATTTGGAAACTTGTAATAAGTAGAAGTTGGAAAGGATTTGAAAGTATTAGCTATGTCATGTATGCTCCATTTCGTTGTTGGGTTGATTATGTTTTAAAATTGAAGTATTTTATCTATTGGCAAAAAAATAGTTTGAAAACCCAGGGTGTTATAGATCAACCCTTCCCCAGACCCCACATATGCAGAAGTTTCGTGCACCGGGTCATCCTTTTTTGCAGTCTTTGTTGATGATTACTCTTGCATTACATATGTTTATCTTATGAAAAAAGATCATAGTTACAACCTATTTTAAAATTATTTTACATGGAAATAAAAACTCAGTTTGATGTGTCTATTCGTATTTTCCGTTGTAATAATGCTTGTGATTACTTTTATCATGTTTTATCTACTTTTTTATGCCCATGGAATTATTCATCAGTTTTCTTGCACTCACGCTCAACAAAATGGAGTTGTCCAACACAAGCTGTGACATTTGTGACATTCGTTAGAAGTCACCCGAGCTCTCTGGTTTTAGTTGCAGGTCCCAATAAAGCTCGAGTATCGGTAAGGGATACAGGTATGGGAAACTACTACCTAAAAAAGTAGAGTACGGGTACAACAACGATACAACGAATTATTTATATCTTTATTTACTATTTTACTATGTTTTATTCCATAAAATAAAATATAAACATATTTTACAACCAAAAAACAACATAAATAAAAGTTCAAAAGTTTATACATCAAGTTCAACATACCTAGATCAAAGCAATGATTAGTTTACCGAAAACAAATAACAGTCCTCTTTTCATCAGAATTTATTTTATATGGTTGAAAACGAAAAATAAGTAGAAAATCAAACACAAAATAAACTTATAAACAATGGTTATCACTCCATTTTTCATCAAATTTTGAACAACGCGATAGAAAGAGAGAAATTAACTACTGATGTCAGTCGTCAGTGGAATTAGTTGTCAGTCGCAATTCTTGAGCCTCAATTCTTCTAATTTCTGATGTCTAATTGTAAATCTAGAGTTAAAATGGTATACATAGTTTATTCAAGTCTAAGAGAGAGAATTACACTAGTCCAAGACTATTGAGTTTGTTCATCCACAACCACTTATTTTTTAAAAAATTGCAATATTGCCCAAATGTACTCATAAAAGTATACACGAAGTACCTCTTGAGAGGTTGTTGCCAAGACTTACACCCAAACATGTGTTGATTGTGCCGAAACCTTCTCCGCTATTTCCAAGCATGGCTCTGTTTAGCTTTCCATCTTTCTTCTTGCCAATCTTGGTTGACCCTTATTTCAGTTAGTCTGTCAAAAACACATTCTTCCATGGCGACCTCAAGGATGAAGTTTACATGGAGCAACCTCCTGGTTTTGTTGCTCAAGAGCATAACACCCTAGTATGTCGTCTTTGTAAGACCCTTTATGGGCTTAAGTAACTTCGTAGAGTCTGTTTGACAAGTTCAGTGTTGCGGTTTTGCGCTTTTTCATTTGTCAATGTCATTCTGACCACTATGTTTTCTTCCTCACATCTTATCGAGGAAGAATAGTGTTCAATGTCTATATGGATCATATTATCATCATTGGTGATTATTAGAAAGGCATTGATGAATTGAAGGATTTTCTACGGCCTCCATTTCATATTAAGGACTTGAAAATTTTGAGATACTTCTTGGGAATTGAGGTGACACGATCCAAGGATGAGATTAGTTTATCTCAAAGGAAGTATGTCTTGTATATTTTAGAGGCAATCAGTTTATTGGGGACTAAACGAGTTATCATGACCTGGATTTTATACATAAATTTCCAGATCTTTATCATATCCAAGATAGGGTCTAAACACCGTAGTTACCCATAATAAATGAATTTCAACATTCATCCCATGAATTAAAATGAACTTTCTCAATAAATCTCAAATAACAGAATCAAAATAGTTTACATCATCAATTAATTTTTTTAAGTTCCAATGTCAAAATGAATAAATAGAGTTACAATCTTTCCATCATAAAAATATCCAAAATAATGATGACGTGGTAACTCTTGCTTTTCATTCATGAACTCCAATATATGTCTTGCTCCCGGCCTACATCTGCCGCTCGGTACCTGAAAATGATTGTCTGAGCAAATCACATGTCCAATAGAAAAATCTCTCTCTAATACTATATATGAGTGTAGTGTATTTTGCACGTATCGTAGAACCCTAAGGTTGCATGCAAGAGGTTCCATGCTTGATGAGTTCCATTAAATTTATTTTCAACAATATTAACCAATTCCAAATACCTTAACGAAATTCAGGGTTTAATCATTATTATTTGAATTAATGAAGTTAAGGACTTAGGTAACGTTAGATGTCTTAATGAAATTAAGGACTTGCCAATCTATTATGTCCTAACGAAATTAGGACTCATCCATAATCCATCACATTCTTTTAAATTATGAGTTAATTGAGTTTAGTTCCTCGACGGGTCGCTCGTCGGCTAACCACCAGTATAGTTACTCGGATTCCCCTACCATTCGGGAGGACCCAATATTTCCTCATTGCGCAATATCTTGGGCGAGATCCATCCGAGAACAAATTTCTCGATAATAGTCAACTCAATTAATCCACAATTTATTCAAGCACGAAATGCTTGTCCACATGCCTTTCATTATCTTTCATTATAATTTCATTTAATACTTTATATAGTTTAAGGAATCCTCCTCCTAACCATGTCCGACAACAAGTGTTCATGTGTGAGATACGACACATATGTCCAATGATTTCAGTTTGCAATTCTACCTCTCAATTTCATGTTTTCACATTCAATTTGATGTTAATTAATCAATAGGCTCGAAAACCCTAATTTTAGAATCAAGACCAAACCATAGGTTTTCAAAATTGGGGCTTTCATAAGATTGACATAAATAATATTCCAAGCGTTCATAAAATTCAAGAATCAAACCCATCAGATTAGGTACAAGGATGATACAAGGAAAATTTCAAGGATTTAAGTCACACATCATGACATGAAATGATTTCAAGATTCCAAGATTCAAAGCATTCAAGAGATAAACATAAACATATGTAGGAGATGGAGAGACAATTCTATCAAGATAAGTATCTTGAGCAAACCCTAAGTATCCCCAAACTCGAATTGAATGAAAATGGCTTGAGTATGATGAACTGGCTTTAGCCGATCTACAAGTCTTGTAAAGGAGGAAACTTCAAATCTTGATGAAAGTAGGAGTATTTTAGAGAAGAGAAGAAGATGACCTGAGGTAAGAGAGGGTGAAAATGAGGGCTACTTGTGCCCTAAGGAAATGAGGACTACTTGTGCTCTAAGGCATTGTATACAGGATACAAAGCTTGGACAAAAATACCCTCACGAGGAAAAACAACACAGTTCAGATTCTCTAGAATGTCTTCTCTACCGATAAAGAGTAGCTTCTCTACCGGTAGAGGGTACCCCCCAGCCCTCCTCTCTATCGATAGGTTCCACCCCTCTATTGATATAGAGACCCTCAAATTTGGGCAGAACCTCTCTCTATCGGTTTCTCTATCGGTAGAGGTACCTTTTCTACCGGTAGAGAGACCACCAAAATGGGAAAGAACACTTCTCTATCGTTAGAGGCTTATCCTCTACCGGTAGAGAGGCACCCAACACCCTGGTATCGATAGAAGACGTGTATAGGGATCCTAACCTCTCTCTACCGATAGACACACCATCTCTACTAGTAGTGGGGTTCCCAGCACAAACTCAAAATGGGCAAAATACTTTTATATCGGTAGAGTCACCCCTATCGGTATAAGAGTGTCCTGTTGGTCCCTCAACCACAGGCTGACCCCAAAACACTTTGAAACCTCAAAATTCAACAAAATCACTTCCGGAAATCTATGCTACACTCAAACAAAATTGAAATTCAAACATCATCGGATAATTATCCAATTTCCATCAACCTCTCCAACAATATATTAATCAAATTATTAAGAAAATATTACGGAAAGTTTTCATAATATCTCATGTCATTACACGGGTTAAGACACCTATGGATCCCAATTTTAAATATTTGAGTTGATCAAGAAGAGTTGCTCCCTAATCCTGACATGCATCGTCGTTTGGTTGGTAAGTTGAACTCTCATCATTACGCGCCCTGAAATCTCATTTGCTATGAGCGTGGTTAGTCAGTTATGTCAACATCTCGTCTTTCCCATTAGGAAGGTGTTCTTCGAATTGTCGCATCTCAAAGTTCATCCAGGATGTGATCTGTTTTATGGAGCTAACGGTCATTTGCGTGTTAAAGCTTTTGTTGATTCAGATTGGGCAGAAGCTCCATCTGATAGGAGATGTACTATTGAATATTGTATTTGTTTTGGTGTAAAACTTGTTACTTGGAAGATTAAGAAGCAAAATGTAGTTTCAAGGTTAAGTGTAGATGCCGAGTGCAGAGCTATTATGTAGCAAGTTCGGTTTTGTGAGAGAGCAAACCCAATATTTTTGTGTATTCATACACAAAACGTAAGTCAAATACAGCAAATACTGCCGTATGTATACAACAATAAAAAACAACATAAAACACCTATCTACAACACTTATTTATATAACGACCCCATACAACATATAAACATACACAAACACCCATATTCTAACAGGTTTCTATGATACCTAC
Source organism: Monotropa hypopitys (assembly GCA_002855965.1). Taxonomy (NCBI): domain Eukaryota; kingdom Viridiplantae; phylum Streptophyta; class Magnoliopsida; order Ericales; family Ericaceae; genus Monotropa; species Monotropa hypopitys. The sequence continues at coordinate 9,395 of NMUG010007611.1, forward strand.
TTCCAAGCTTGAGGAAGAGTATTAGTTATGTCTTTGCTTTATTGATTTAAGTAGTTTATTAGTGAGAGGGTATAATGTCTTTGTAAATTTATAAAAAAGGGCAATCCAGTGCACGAAGTTCCTGCATATGCAGGATCTGGGGAAGGGTTGATATGCGCAGCCTTACTCCTGCAAACAGAGAGATTATTTCCGTGAATCGAACTCGTGACCTATAAGCCACAGTGCACGAAACTCACGTGTGTGAGGGTAAATTAACACTCTGCACACGTTTACCCAAATCTCTAATAGCATATCTTTCTGATTCATTTGGATTCTTGAACTCTTTTTAGCTTTGTATACTTGACACCCCCTGCAAACTGATGCTGGATAATCTGAAAGTCTCAGTTTGCTTTTGAGGAACAGAGGAAACATGCCTAATCGAGAGGTGTATGTGCAGAAACTGTTCGGGAACAAAATAAAAATCCACTTCCACTTGCTTAGTTCTAGCATGAAAAATGGAATTTGAGGCTAAAGAAATAGCAGAGTTATTATCACACAAAAGGGTAGGGATTTATGGCAGTCATGAAAGAGCCAAGTCGTTAAACAGTTGCAATAACCGGACAAGTTCAGTAGCACATTTAGCCAAGGCTTTGTATTCAGCCTCCGTGGATGATCGTGCAACAATGTCTTGTTTTTTTTGCGGACCATGAACTAAGATTAGCCTAAGAACACACGATAACCCCAGTAGATCGGCGGTCAATGGCATCCCCATCTCAATCAGCATCAGAAAATGCTGAGAGAAGTTCTTTGGTGAAATTAAGACCTTGGTGTGAAGTTCCTTTGATGTATTGAAGGATTCTTTTGACAACGGTAAAATGACGTGTAAGGGGACGATGCATATGTTCACTAACAACATTTACTGAAAATGAGAGTTCAGGTCTGGTAAGTGTGAGAAATTGAAGAGAACCCACAATGGTGCGATATAATTAGGGATTGAGGAATGGAGGATCTGATTGTAAGGAAGAGGATTTGAGGGAAGATGGTGAACCATAAGGTGTACAATCAACCATACCTGCTTTAGTAAGAATATCCACAACATATTTGGCCTGGGATCAAAGAAGAGTTGAGGTAGAAAAGACTTCAATACCAAGGAGGTAATGTAGGTGGCCTAGATCGTTAAGTGCAAAAGCAGCACCTAGAGAAATAAGAGAACTGCTCCCAGTAATGAGAACATCATCAACATAGACCAGAACACAGACCCCATCAGATTGTTGATGAAGAACAAACGAAGTGGGCTCAGCAAAACTGTTTTGAAAACCGTAAGCAATTAAGCATTTTGAGAACATATCATGCCAAACTCAAAGGGCTTGATTAAGGCCATAAAGAGCTTTATGGAACTTACAGACATGGTGTGGAAATTGTGGATTGGCATAACCTTGAGGTGCACATTTTCAGAAATAAAACCATGGAGAAAAGCATTGGAAACATCAAGTTGTTTAATGGGCTAACCAAAATTCAGAGCAAGAGTGAGAACAACCCTCATAGTGGTGTGTTTAACTACTGGACTGAATGTTTTTGTAAAATCTATGCAGCTGTTTGTTGGATTCCTTGAGCTACTAAACGAGCTTTAAACCTGGCAATGAAACCATTTGAATTTCGTTTGATACGAAAAATCCATTTACCCCCAATAATAGGAGCTCCAGGAGGAAGTAGAATAAGAGACCATGTCAGACATAGCCTGTCTCCATTCAGGAAAAGCCATAGCTTCCTTGAAAGTTGCGGGTTCAGTAGTAGGAGAGAAAGAAGAAGAGATAAGGGAATTTTGGGAACTGAGATACCTGTTTTGGATCGTGAGACCATAGGATTAGTGGACTAAGACATTGGGTGAGAGATAGAAAGAGGAGGAGGGAGGGGGTGCAAAAGGAGAATGGGTTACATGAACAACAAGAGAAGAGGATGCAAGATACTGAAGTTGTACGGGAAACAAGAAGGGAAGATGGAACTATAGAAGTAGGAATAGGGATAGGAGCACTTGAAGAGGATCAAAATAAGGAGATGGGGAAGAGGAAGAGGGTGATGAAGGGATACAGGACTGTAAAAACTTAGTATAAGGAATATCCTCTTCGAGGAACTTGGCATACCTAGATGTGTATACTTTATTAGTAAGAGGATCAAGACATTTGTATCCTTTAGTAGCGGAGCAGTAGCCAAGAAGATGTATGCAGTGATCTAGCCATTAATTTGTTAGAAGAATATGGTCATAACCAGTGAAAGCAGCAAACCAGATCTAGCCATTAATCTGGTGAGCTGTTAGGCATTCTTTTGAAGGATTTGATGATTTCCGATTTCTGGAATCTATCCTTGAAGAGAATGTTGATAATCTTAGAGCAGAGAATGTGAGTCGCGTTCCTGGGGATTGTTGTTGATGGATTTTGTTTTTGGACTGGGTCTGCTTTTTTCTCCTTTTTGGAGGGCTGTTGGGTGTTTGGTTTAGTTTTTGTGTGCGGGGGATTTTGTTGTTTCAATTGTGAGGCGGGGTGAGGTGTGAGGTTGTAGCTGCTAGTGCTGTTTTTTGCTGCTTAGCTGTTTTTTTTATTGGTAATACAATTTTGCTTTT
>NMUG010007612.1:0-11992 GCA_002855965.1 Monotropa hypopitys
CTGGGCACAGGTAGACCAGAAATCTCTGATGCAAAGAGTTTGTTAATAATTTTGTCGAGAATATGATAGTATGTGTTGTGTGCATATTGTTAATACATTTCTTTCATTTTTTGGTCTTGGAAATATAGTTTCTGTTCTTTTAATTGACAAAGTAATAAATTCTGAAATCATAAAGAAAAAATGCCCATTTGTGTCTAATCCTTGTTCCTTTTCTTCATCCAAATCGGTTGTGCAGATAATTATTGGCATTCTATCATTTGTTTTATTACGAATTATATATAGGGTCAGTCTCTCTTTACACATAGTTTTTTACAAACATATCTTACATGTGCTTAAAAATCCCTTTTATTTAGTTTTTTCATAAATAATCTCCATTGTTTTCCTCAAAAATCCCTTTTTACCAAAAATGATTTTTAAAAGCCCTAAATTCTTTTTTATTTATTTAGCCAAAAATGTGTTTTCAAAATTAATTAGTAAAGTCCACTTGATTTTGTGTCAAAATATTCAAAACCAAAAAATCATTCAAGTAGCCCAGAATCGGCCCAAGCCTGTTAGGATTTTGCTATTTGGAACCCACTTTTCCAAGCTTCTAGAAGGAAGCATCCTGCAGTTGCAAACTCGGCCATAAACTACAAAGTCCCACCACAACCTTACTTCAGACCTCAAAGCTCAGCCATAAACCTCATTTTTATCGCAAAGCCCTGTCGTAAAACCAGTTTCACCGCAAAGTTCTATCGCCAACCTCTGAGTTTGCGTCTGCAATCTGGTTTGTGGCCACAAACTCAAGTTTGCGGCAACAAGGTCATCGCTTTTCCAGAAGCTCCGCAAGTAGAGAACACCTTTTTGGCTTTCTAGGATCCCACTTCGTGATTCCTGCATCGAATATTGCCTTTTCTCATTTCCAAATTTTCCCTTAGCCTCACTTTTTGTAATACCCGTTTCTTTAATTTAATTAAATATTTCTTTTTGAAATATTTTACATGGAAATTAGAAGAGATTTTGGTTATATGAATGCATGTATTTAACCTAGTCATGACATGTGATGATTTGAGTTACATGTGTTCTAATTTATCTTGTAGACCTTTGGAAGTGAGGATATTGGGATCATTGAGTTAAGATACCATTGTGTATCCTATGATGATTGGGATAGAAAATTGGGGCTAGTGATAAATTAGATGGATTGGTTATCACTTAAGTCTTTGAGAGTATGGAATTGAAAATGTATATGAACTTGGGAAGATTATAGAGTGACCTTAGAATGTCAAATTGAGGTCTAAAATGATAGGAAAGTGTTGAAATTTGAGTTGGGAAGGTTGGATGTAGATTTGAAAAGTTTGGAGAAGGTTTCTGGTCCCTCATCCAGACCATGGTAGGGTATCATCTAGACGAGTGGACAACAGGTTTTGCAAAAAATTGTGAGGTTGGTCGTTCGGACCACGGGGGTGGCTCGTCCAGATGAAGGTGGTCGTCAGGACGAGGATGGGGTCTCGTCTGGATGAAGCTCTACGACAATTATTTTTTAAGAGTGTTTTGGGTGTTTTGGCTTGGGAAACGGTTGGAATACTTCCTAAAATTTTTGGGGAGTTTCTTAAACGTATTATACAACATATTACACCATATTTTACTCTAGAGAGAGGGAGAGAAGGAGAAGAAAATCTCCATTGTACTTGGACGCCATTGAAGGGTTTGTTGGGGAAGAAAGTATAAGATCTCTTGAGAGATCACTTGTAGCATCTTGTAAGTATTCTAGATCTTTCATTCGCTAGAATTCTTCTCTTTAATTCCTTGTTTTGAGTAAGGATGGATAAGGACTTGTGTGTTCTTGAGTGTATGGGTGGAGTGAGGATTATCATGTAGATAATCATGGTTCATTATATGTAGAGAAATTCATAGGGATGCATGTAATTCCCTGTTGTATTTCAAAGATTTAAGAAAGAGAATCTTATGTCTAGATATGTAATTCCAAATGTTTTGATCTACAAGTATTGTAAAAGGAAAGTTTTGATTTGAAGAAGAAATCCTTAAGAAATTGTGTCAATGATGATTATGCTTGTGGTGATAGGTCTCCATGAACTTGTATGCCATGGTATAATGTAAGATGGGATAACATCTAAGGATTTCATATAGATGGTTGTGTATATTCAAAGTCATAATGGGATTATGCAGGTTAGTGTAAGGAATTATGTGATCCATGAGTATTTTGGCATATATTGTTTATGCATGAGTTTATTGTTCGATTTATATAATTTGGACTGATTTTATTGAATGGTTTTTACAGGGGCAATTGAGGAAAACCAAGAGAATCCCGGAAAGAGTAAGGGGATACTCACCTAAACGGTATCGATGAGTGTACGGATGTGTATTTCTTTAGTACGTTGCATGTGTAGATTTTTACTTATTTTTAGTAAATTACACATCATGGAAAGTGCATTGTCATGTTGCATTGGTAAATGCATGAAAAAGGGTTTGGAAAGAAAATAGTCTTTGGGTACGGTTTTGGAAAGAGATTTGGAAAGATATATATATATATATGGTTATATATATTGGAAGATTACTTCCTGCATGCCATACATGGGACGTGTGATGGTTATACTTGGAACGAAAGTTCTTGTAGACCATACGTGGGACATGTGGTTGATAGTCCATACGGAGTAGGTGATGCCCCAAGTTGATATTGTGCATGGAATGCACCATGTACGGGTCACACAACTATTGACTATAGCAATAGATATTTTCAGGGCATGAGATGCTCAAATCTCTTAAAAGAAGACTGCGGTCCAAAATATTATAAGTATGGATTATGCATGAGATGCATTGTTTTTTAAAAAGGAAAAAGGGGCTTGCGAGTCTATGGTTTTGAAAAAGAGATGATTATGGCTTTGTTTAAGTCATTTGCATGAGATGCGTCTTTCCTTTTCATGTTGTGTAAATACTTCATACTTGTGCTTACCTTGCATCTGGAATTGGAAATATTATATTCACATTCTGGTTTCCTTGTGTTTTTTATGTTTGGAAATTAGGTATTGATGAGTAGCGGTCCACTACGAGGCTAGAGATTGATGGAAAGGTAGAAGAAGAAGTGTTTTGTTAGCATGTGGCTAGTTATTACTAATGTAGTTTAATGTAATAGTACTTGAGGTTTGTAGAAGTACCTTATGTTGACAAAGAACTTGGGTTTTATTTTACTTAGACTTGTGATGGAGCATCTTTGTTTGATGATAGTATTGTCACTTGGGTTTTAATTATGTTTTATTTAAAGAAAAATTTTATTCCGCACTTCTTTAAATGGTTTATTGAGTATGTGATGTTATAACTTGGTATCAGAGCTTGGGTTATAGGTTCGTATTAGGGGACCGAGTTTGGGATGTGAGAATTACACTTGAGGTGTGACTTGATGAGAAGTGATATGATGTGTTGTGGTAGTATTTTGTGAATATTATGTGTCTTTTGATGCCCTCGTGACTTACCTTGAGATCTTATTGGAAGAGCATCTGATCAACGTTATATTCTTAGAGAGTTAATAGGAAAAGCATGGTATAACAAAGTACTAGGGTTTGGAGGTGAAATTGGGAGAATAGCTAAGTAGTGGATCATAGGATGTCGAGTCATGCATGTGAAGTCATTGAAGTGTGTGACTAACACGTGAGTTTTGGCATCTGACGCTTGTTTCTACCATGCTTGTTTTTCTTGTTGTGTGATCGACAAGAAATCAATGGAACCGAATAATCAATTGAACGAAGAGAAAGCGAGTGTGAATGGAGGAAATCCTATGGGAGAAGGGGGTATTCCACCCTTTGTAGGAGAGGAGGCGAGAATGATAGCTGCCATAGCCCAATTAGCAGAAAATCAAATGTTATGCTTCAATGGAAAAATAATCAAAATTTGGATAGAGGTATGAGTACTGGACTTTTGGAGAGATTTAAGAGATTATATAGTACCATGTTTGAGGGGTCGAATGACCCTAAGGTGGAGGAAGAGTGGTTAAAGGAAGTTGAATTGGTTCTTGATACCATGGGAGTAAATGGTGACCAAAGGGTAGTTTTAGCTACCTTTTTTTCAGAGGTGAAGCAAGAAACTGATGGAACTCTTTTTAGAGACTAGAAGGGGCACCAGTAATTGGAGTTGAGCCGGTTGTTCCTAGAGTGATCACTTGGGAGAGATTTGTGCAAGGGTTTAATAACCAATATTATCCTGAAAGTTTTCGGTATGATCAAGTAGCGGTCAAGACCTCCCCGATCCCACATTTCCGGTTGGTGCATGCTCTGATACCATATTTAACGACCCGCTCCCACCCTGCACAATATTGTCCGCTTTGGATGCCAAGGCCCAGTGGACTTCCCAAGGGGTCACTCATCCTTGGACTACTCCAGGACAAGCACGCTTAACTGCAAAGTTCCAATGGGCTTTGACACTCGCATGGCTTTAAAAAGCCTTGTGCAAGGTAGGTTCATGATCTATTATTTATAGCACACACAACTTACATCTACCAAGCGATGTGAGACTTGTCCACTGACCCCAGATGTCCCCTCTGGGACTACCTTGACACCTTAGACGGTTCTTGTATAGACACTTATGCATTTTGTTGAGTTACATCTCAAATTGCGGATCACCCATGTGGTGTGTCGTTTTATTCCGAGCTTCTAGTTGGGTGACATTTGTCGATCTTGTTTCGCTCCTGATTTCGGTAGAAACTTTCCATGTTCGAAAGATGTTGTATTCCCGTACTTGTCTCTCTATCGAGGTTGCATCTGTGATTTGAATGTTAATAGCTCCAATTTTGGTTGCGAGATTCTAGTAGAAATAGAAATGATGATTTTCGTTCGTTATGATTTTGCATTGAACGTTGCTTGATCGTCGGCAAGAAGTTCGCGGACTTACGATATATGTATCTGTTTAGCCGTGGGAAAGTTAGGTACGAATGCATATTGTGGTCTAGACTTGGTGTGAGTTTAGTGCCATGCCATGTTGTTTGGGCTTGGTACTTGCACATTTTGGCATGTGTGGGTGCGTGAGTACTTTTTAGTTATGTGATACACGTTTGACGTGGTGAATTGGTTTGAGAAGAGCTACCGACCGGGACGTCTCAAAACAAATAACCAAGGTCATACGGTTACCACACTAGGATGTGTGTGTTTGGTGTGGTGTATTCTTTGGCTCGAGAGTTTGGAGCATATTCATGCGTTGCATTTATTTTTGGTTAGTTCGTGGGTGTTGGTGCAATGACGTATCCTCGCTAATTATAATTCGCTAAGCATTCGTGCAAACGGTCTATCGTGTGTCGGCGTATCCTCGGCGTGTCTTTTCCATGTCGGCGTATCCTCGGCTTGTCTTTGCCGTGTTGGCGTATCCTCGGCGTGTCCTTGGCGTATTGGTGTGTCCTCGACGTGTCCCTGGCGTATCGGTGTGTCTTTGGCGTATCGGTGTGTCCCTAGCATGTCCTTGGCGTGTCGGCGTGTCGGCGTGTCCTTGGCATGTCCTTGGCATGTCGGCGTGTCTTCGACATGTCTTTAGTGTATCCTTGCGTTGTGCTATTGCGAATGAATCATTGGATGTTGAAGCAAAGTTATACTTATGCTTGACTGAGTGTCCGAACAACCATATCGAATCCAAGCATCCCTTCGAAAGATGTTTTTGCATTTTGTGTGATCAAACTCTTGAGGAGTTTGTTGTGGAAGTGAGTTTTGATTCCGATTCAATTGTTGAGGAATGAATTCGTTGGTCTCGTTAGTCGGTGGTTTGGTTTTCATTTCCCCCTTCCTTCCTACTTAATTTCGAGGACGAAATTTCTTTAAGGGGTATGAGGTGTCACGAATTATATTTTCTAATGGTATTTCCGGAATTAAATTCACTAATCTAATCGATTGACGGATTTTATATGGACTCCTTGGATGATATTGGCGATTGGAATTAGGTCTTGGACTCCTCCCCGGCTCATCTATATTGTTCGTGGTTGACCCGGAGTGTTTCAGAGAATTTCCGGGGGACCTTTGGCATGGAAATTTCATATCAGGAGGAGTTTGCATCGGTGCAGAATGGACTTGCACCGGTGCAGGAGAATTTTGGAGTTTGTATCGGTGCAGGTGAGGGCTGCATCGGTGCACAAACCCTCTGCTCGAATTTTAAGCATGTTTGCACCGATGCAGGGGAGGGCTTCACCGGTGCACAGAGGGTTCGAAGGATTTTCGGATGACTTTTTGGTAATTTCCCTTGGTATATATATTTTTAGATGCGCGTTGAGGAAATTTTGTAGCCCAGAATTCAGTCCCAAGCCCTCTCTCTTCCTCCCCATTTCGTAAGTCTCTCTCTCTCTACAAAACATTTCTATCCTCCCTCTCTCTCTTGATTCCATGGGTATTCCTTGGGTTTTATAGGTTTTACCCTTCACTAACGTCGAGAGGGCTCCCCGATCTACGCCGTGGTGGTCTCGGTTCGTGGTGGTATGTAGGACGACTCTCCGGCGGACTTGGAGCTCTGGCAAATCTCTGGTGGGTAAAATATCTAACTCCTATTAAGTGTGTGTGTGTGTGTGTGTGTACATAGGTTCGATTTGGTAGCCATAGTAGGTACATTGCATTTTGTAACCTAGAACTATGTTGTGCTGGAATTGAGTGGTGATCTTGTGCCCACTAGGTGTTTGATGTAATGCCCAAGGGTCTTATGAGTCAAATTAATGGGATCCTAGAATTGTGTTATGGTCAATTGAGTCTAGGTATCACCCGAGAATAATGTGAGTGTCACGTGTTTGATGAAATTCCCGTGGGAGGGATGACTTGTGTTTTAGTGACTTGTAGGATGGTTGGTGGCCATTGGAGTTTAGGGCCGCCAAGTATTCGACTAAATGCCCTTGTGAACCTTAAATCATGTTTTGGGGTTATAGTGACATTTGAATTGCCGTAGGACATGTATGTGGAACAATTAGGTGTGTCGAACCGTTAAAATCGTAATAAGTCTCTTTGAACTTGTGGGACGCCGAGTTTTCGGTCAAATTACTAAACGGACGTTGAAATGGAATTTGGGTGTCTACGTCCCCTCCCTTCATGTTTCGATAAACTTGGGCCTTTCTTAGCCCCGTTGCGGTAGAGTGTTGGTCTTGAAACATTTGATTGAGGTTGAATTGTCATGGTGGTTATCTCCCTTGAATTGGCCAAGGTTGAGCTAGTGATTGTAAGAACGAAGTAAGTAGTTCAATATGCCTAACGAATGTTTAATATGGAGGATGTGTCCCACGAGGGCTACTCGCATTCAACCTTGAATCGATCACTTATGAAATGTTTAATGAATTCATGGAAATATGGATTAAACTCATTCGCGTGGTTTCGGAATGGTGTAACCGGTAACAAAGAGATGGAAATCATTTAACGACGTGGAATCATAGGGTGCCGGGGCCCCTCCCAATGAGTTGGGGAACACCGGAATGTTTGGCGGGAATATACTGCGGTTGTAACTCCCTGGATGGTCACACCATCCACGACATTGTGCATAACGGGAATGGACTTATGATGGTATTCCTCAGTGGTCGCGCTACTACGTTGAGCATAATGGGGATGGCATAGCCCTCCCAACAAGTTCGGGAATCACGGGCGAAAAGGATAGTGTACCGACGAACCACTATGACGGACCCAATCAAATATGATGCGATTCACAAATGATAAAATGGTAAATGATAAGATAAATCAAGAATGGACTTAAGAGGGGATTCTTGGATTTATCCGTGTTATGTGGAAAAGATAGGATAAATCAAGAATGAACTTATGATGATATTCTTGGATTTATTCCTAGCATAAAGTTATGGAACGATTGGTAACGTGTAACAAGGAAAAAGCATAAATCAAGAATGGACTTATGATGGTATTCTTGGATTTATGCATAGTGTGAAGTGGATGAACGGAAAGATAGAAAGGACATAAATATCTCAAATATCCAAAGTTACTTATGAATCACATACCTAACGATAACTATAGTTGGTGAAGTTAGCACGGTAAGTTAGTATTGGATATCTTGGCTTCGCTTTCGTTCGGGTCCTTGGTAGATCCTTAGAGTTGTTCTACCTTAGTGGTAAGGTTGGTCGAGTTGTGTTAGAGTCTACTTCGGTTGGACCTAGGATTCCTTATCCTTTGCACTTACTCAGTTTAAAGTTTTGGTTGTACACACTTTGTTGGCAATATGTCTACGTCCACTATGGCCTTGAGTTAGGTTTACGTCACGTGTACTTTGGATTCTTTACTGTTTGTACGTTTACTTGTGGACACATAGGTACGCACCGCATGTGCATGCTTGGTAGTAGTTAGAGGTTTTCTCACTGAGCTGTGGTTTGCTCAGACCCTCTTTCTTTTCCTTTTTCTAGTTCTGTGTTGCAGGGCTAGCCAGACTTGGTGACTTAGAGTCAGCTGTTGGATTTTCTTGGGCTTAGTTGTTCCAGTTTTTAGTTGTAGTACTTCAGTTTCAATCGTACTTTTCTTGTACTTGTAATTATTTCTATTCGCAGTAGCAGTTGTGGTAGGCATGTACTTGTACTTCACTTCCGCTCTTTACTTTGTTGTACTTCTACTTTGTACTGCTCTGTGATGTAATGAGAAATTCAACTGACTATATCTGGATGACAAGTAGTTGTATCCCTTTGTTTATTGTTTAAACTGTATTTCAAAAAAAAGGCTTGAAAATCTGGGGTGTGACAACTTGGTATCAGAGCTTTCGGTTCGAATACCTTGGAGCCGTGGGGAGACATTTAGTCTCCATGGGTTCTCTTGGTCATTACATTGTTCTTCAGTCGTGTTTGTGTGCCTGTTGTGCACCATTGCACCTTGACTCTGTGTCGTAGAGATATCCTGCGTGTTCTGTCTCCTTTCGTGAATGTTGAGTTTCTCCATCCTTTGGAAGTTGAGTGTTGTTCTCTTGTGGCAAGTCTAGTTGCCTTGCGGTATTTGGGTGCTCTTGTGTCCTCATTTCTAGTGATCATGTTGTATTTTTGTGGTTATTGGTTGGTCTCAGGCTCCTCTGTTTCGTTAGAGTTGAGGTTGTGATTGTGGCAAGATGAGATGTGTGGAAGTACTCGAGGATTGTTGTTGAGGTTATCCTTTGTCTTGTCGTTAGTAAGGCAGAACTTGGGTCTTGTTGGCACATGGTGTTAGGACTTTGGTACTTTGGCCTTGGTTTGGTGATTAGTAGTACCCTTGGAGCCTTTTGTCTCAAAGTTTGGTTGTTTTTTCATATTGAGGTGTTAACATTCGTGTAGTTGTTGGTAAATTAGACCTTATGGTTCATCCGAGTTTGTATTCCCTCTGTTATGTTAGTGGAAATCTTGAGGCGTTGCCAAGATATTCTAGTATTCTTGTTTAAGGGGTATGACTCGTTGGTCATATCTCTTTGCAAAATTGAATTAGTTGTGCTCGTTTTGGATTTTGTAGGCTTTGGGATGCCATTATTCGTTAGTTCGTGGAGTTAAGTTCGGATGCGACGTGTTATTCTATGTTGAAATTCTTACCTTGTATGGACTTGGACCGGTTGGTCGCGAGAAGTTCGACATAGAGGTCCGTCTGTTGGAATTTGGGTTTATTGCTCATGCGGAGGCTTGGATGCTCCTTGATAGTTGTTTGTCTTTCTCGTGTTCGCTCGGGTCCTCTTGGTTGAATGGAGTTGGTTGTCCCCTTGCGAGTTAATTATATGGTTGCGGGTTGTGTCATGAGTGCCATGAACGAATGCGCTCGTTTGAATCATTCCTAGCTCGATGATGAAAGTGATCCTCTTGTTCAAATCTTTGGCTTGTAAGGAGTTATATAATCCTTGGTGCTTTGTGTGTTCTTTGTTGGGAGTCCTAGCGGTGTGTCCCGTATCACCTATCGATTTGTTAGACCATTGTGTATTTCCTTCGGGTTAGGTATGGATTGGAAGTTCTCCCTTATGGATCCGTTGTAAATGTGGAATTCTTCCAAGTGACCGGTGTCACTTTATGCAATCGTTCTATCCCGACCTTAATGTAGACGGTTCTTGTATAGACACTTATGCATTTTGTTGAGTTACATCTCAAATTGTGGATCACCCATGTGGTGTGTCGCTTTATTCTAAGCTTCTAGTTGGGTGACGTTTGTCGATCTTGTTTTGCTCTTGATTTCGGTAGAAACTTCCCATGTTCGAAAGATGTTGTATTCCCGTACTTGTCTCTCTATCGAGGATGCATCCGTGATTCGAATGTTAGTAGCTCCAATTTTGGTTGCGAGATTCTAGTAGAAGTAGAAACGGTTGTTTTCGTTCGTTATGCTTTTGCGTTGAACGTTGCTTGATCGTCGGCAAGAAGTTCGCTGACTTAAGATGTATGTATCCGTTTAGTCATGGGAAAGTTAGGTACGAATGCATATTGTGGTCTAGACTTGGTGTGAGTTTAGTTCCATGTCGTATTGTTTGGGCTTGGTACTTGCACATTTTGGCGCGTGTGGGTGAGTGAGTACTTTTTGGTTATGTGATATACGTTTGACGTGGTGAATTGGTTTGAGAAGAGCTACCAACTGGGGCGTCTCAAAATAAATCACCAAGGTCATACGGTTACCACACTAGGATGTGTGTGTTTGGTGTGGTGTATTCTTTGACTCGAGAGTTTGGAGCATATTCATGCATTGCATTTATTTTTGGTTAGTTCGTGGGTGTTGGTGTGATGACGTATCCTCGCTAATTATAATTCGCTAAGCATTCGTGCAAACGGTCTATCGTATGTTGGCGTATCCTCGACGTGTCTTTGCCATGTCGGCGTATCCTCGGCGTGTCTTTGCCGTGTTGGCGTATCCTCGACGTGTCTTTGGCGTATCGGCGTGTCCTCGGCGTGTCCCTGGCATATCAGCGTGTCTTTGGCATATCGGTGTGTCCCCGATGTGTCCTTGGCGTGTCCTTGGCGTGTCGGTGTGTCCCCGATGTGTCCTTGGCATGTCCTCGGCGTGTCCTTGGCATGTCGGCGTGTCCTTGGCGTGTCAGCATGTATTTAGTGTATCCTTGCATTGTGCTATTGCGAATGAATCGTTGGATGTTGAAGCAAAGTTGTACTTATGCTTGACCGAGTGTCCGAACAACCGTATCGAATCCAAGCATCCCTTCGGAAGATATTTTTGCATTTCGTGTGATCCAATCCTTGAGGAGTTTGTTGTTGAAGTGAGTTTTGATTCCGATTCAATTGTTGAGGAGTGAATTCGTTGGTCTCGTTAGTCGGTGGTTTGGTTTTCATTTCCCCCTTCCTTCCTACTTAATTTCGAGGACGAAATTTCTTTAAGGGGTATGAGGTGTCACGAATTGTATTTTCTAACGGTATTTCTGGAATTAAATTCACTAATCTAATCGATTGACGGATTTTATATGGACTCCTTGGATGATATTGGCGGTTGGAATTAGGTCTTTGATTCCTCCCTGGTTCGTCTATATTGTTCTTGGTTGACCCAGAGTGTTTTGGGGAAGTTCCGGGGGACCTTTGGCATGGAAATTTCACATCAGGGGGAGTTTGCATCGGTACAAAATGGACTTGCACCGGTGTAGGAGAATTTTGGAGTTTGCATCGGTGCAGGTGAGGGTTGCATCGGTGCACAAACCCTATGCTTGAATTTTAAGCAAGTTTGCACCGATGCAGGGGAGAGCTGCACCGGTGCACAGAGGGTTCCGAAGGATTTTTGGAGGACTTTTTGGTAATTTCCCTTGGGTTGTATATATATGTTTAGATGCGTGTTGAGGGAATTTTGGAGCCCAGAATTCAGTCCCAAACACTCTCTCTTCCTCCCCATTTCGTAAGTCTCTCTCTCTACAAAACATTTCTTTCCTCCCTCTCTCTCTTGATTCCATGGGTATTCCTTGGGTTTTATAGGTTTTATCCTTCACTAACGTCGATGAGGGCTCCCCGATCTACGCCGTGGCGGTCTCGGTTCATCGTGGTATGTAGGACGATTTTCCGGCGGACTTGGAGCTCCGGCGAATCTCCGGTGGGTAAAATATCTAACTCCTATTAAGTGTGTGTGTGTGTGTG
>NMUG010007613.1:0-11992 GCA_002855965.1 Monotropa hypopitys
GTATGATGTAATGAGAACATGGACAGAACGTATTGATACAACAAGTAGTGATCTCCCCTGCATTTATTTAAATGGTTTCAAAAAAATGGTTTGAAAATCTGGGGCGTGACAAACATAAACGGAGATGATGATACATTGACTCTAAGAACGACGTCAAATAAAGCAAGTATGATCTGAGTGACATCGAACAAATCCCATAATTAGAACCATATCACTGAAACGACTAAACCATGCTTGGAGAGACTACTTACGGCCATAAAGGTATTTTTGAAGGCGACATGCTTTCCATGAATACTCCTCCTCGGCCCGAAAACCCGATGGCGTGTCCATATATATAGTCTCTGAAAGATAACCATTGAGAAATGCATTCTTGACGTCTAGTTGATAAAGTGGGCAAGAATAGGAAGCAGCAAGAGGGACCAGAAGATGAATCATGATAAATTTAGCCATTGGGGTAAAGGTTTCACCAAAGTCCTTATCCAGAACTTGAGCATAGCCTTTAGAAACAAGTCGAGCTTTATATCGGTCTACAGACCCATCCGTAAGATATTTCACACTAAAAATTCACTTACAGCCAACTTTGTGTTTGTCATCATGTAGAGCAGTAAGCTTTCAGTTCTGATTTTGATGAAGGGTATCCATTTGTGCTTTTATAACATTCACGCATTTTGGATTCTGGAGGGCCTCGTGAATAGATTGTGGAATAGAGATAGAGTCAATCTGACCAAGAAAAGCCTGATAGGAATCTAAAAAGTCCAGATAAGAAATATAATTGGCAATTAGATGGTTAGTACTATTTGAAAGAAGAAAGCATGAACGGGGTGATGACCATAGGTAGGATAATAGGGAGGAGCAATATTAGAAACTAAAGGGAGAGAGGCGGTACCTGAATCCGAAGAAGATTTTGGTAGAGGATCTTGAGAGCGCGGATGGCGAGAATAGACCTGTGATGGATCGGTGGTGATGATAGGAGGCAGGGTCCTGCTAGATAAAGGAGAGAGGGACATCAATGGAGGTTCAAAAATAGGAATTGGACATGGAAGAATAGAGCTTTATTTAATAGAAGTCTCCATAATAGGCCCCGACAAGGAGGTAGTACCTGAAAAGAAGGGGATAGTTTCCAAAAAAGTAACATCCAAAGACTTATAGAAATGATGAGTGACAGGATCATAGAATCTATACCCTTTGGACATGGAAGAATATTCTCGTAAGATGCATCTAATGGATTTATCATCAAGTTTGGTATGAATGGGACTGTGGTTTCTAACAAAACAAGTGCACCCGAAGACACGATGGAAGATTGGAAAGAGGGTACTCTCAGGCTAAAGGATATGAAAAGGGGTCCTGTCTTGTAGTACTCGACTAGGAGTTCGATTTATAAGATAGGCGGTAGTGAGGACAGCAAGATACCAGAAATATTTGGGCACACTCATACCACATAGAAAACATCGAACCACGGACATATTTAATCTCAAAAAGACATTGTTCATAGAATTCCTAAAATTCCTAATGGTAAAGGTCTTATTTTTGGTGGTTGTATGAAAGGAAAACAAACTAAAATCATTATATCAAAACTAACCTTATTGCTACCACTAAATGTCTTGAGTTAATTCACATTGACCTTATGGGACCATTTCGCACTACTAGTTTAGGAGGAAAAAGATACATTCTTGTTGTTATGGATGATTTTTCTAGATACTCGTGGGTTGGTTATTTGAGAGAAAAATCGGATGCTTACACTTGCTTTAAACTCATTTGTAATCGCATTCAAAATGAAAAGGGGTACTCCATTATTCGTGTGAGAAGTGATCATGGTAAGGAGTTTGAGAATTCTGACATTGAAAAATATTGTGATGAGAAGGGAATTAGGCATGAGTTTTCTGCCTCTCGTACACCTCAACAAAATGGGATTGTGGAGAGGAAAATCGCAATCTTTAAGAGATGACACACGTTATGCTCTATTCTAAAAACATCCCAAGAAATCTTTGGGCTGAAGCCATTAACATGGCTTGTTATACAATTAATCATGTGTGTACCCAGTACCTCACAAACACCCTATGAAATTTGGAATGGAAAGAGGCTCATGGTCAAGTATTTCCGTACTTTTGGGAACAAGTGTCATATTTTGATAGATAACGAGTCTCTTGGTAAGTTTGATTCTAAAAGCAATGATGAGATTTTCCTTGGATATTCTACCACGAGTCGTGCTTATCGTGTTTTCAATCTTCGAACATCTACTCTTATGGAATCCTCAAATATGGTTAGTGATGACACTTCTATAGATGATAAAGAAAAATCTAGTGATAATGATGAGTTATATTTTTGGGATATCTTTGAGGGAGATTCTGATATTCGCCTATTTTCCTCTTTTGACGAGGGTTTTGATGTGGATTCCTCTATAAATAAAGAGGATCCTCTTCAGGGCAATTCTTTTAAGGGTGAAATATCTGAATCTATTCAAGTTGAGTTGCAACCTTCTTCTAGAGTTTCTCAAAATCATCCTATTGATCAAGTCATATGAAACGTTAGTGATCCTATTATGATACGTAGAAAAACTAGAAATGTTGTTCACTATGTTTGTTATACTTCATCTCTCGAGCCCAAAAAAGTTGAAGAATCTTTAAATGATGATTATTGTACCTCTGAGTACCAATGATCTAGAGCGCTTCTTTCGTATCGGCTCTCAGCTGGCCGACACAGAGAAGGAGGACCTGATCAGACTCTTAAAGAGAAATGCGGAAGTGTTCACCTGGACACCTTACAAAATGCCAGGCATTGATCCCAACTTCATCAGTCATCACCTCAACGTCTGGCCTCAGTGCCAGACCGTCATTCAAAAATCCAGACGGTCGGTAGCTGGACATGTCGACGTCGTCATAGAAGAGGTTGATCAGCTGGCCGAAGCTCAGGCAATCCGAGAAGTTCACTATCCCACATGGTTAGCTAACACGGTGGTAGTAAAAAGAAGACTGGCAAGTGGAGGGTTTGTATAGATTACACTAACCTCAAGAAAGCTTTCCCCAAAGACAGCTTCCCAGTCCCAAGGATAGATCAGCTGGTCGACTCAATGGTCGGGCATCCCCGCATGAGCTTCATGGATTCTTATAGAGGATATCACCAGATCGTGATGCTCGGTCCAGACCAGGAAAAGACATCATTCATCACCCTCGGGGGTCTCTTCTACAAGGTCATGCCCTTCGGTCTCAAGAATGTTGAGGCAACCTACCAGAGAATGATCACCAAAATATTCAACTCTCAGCAACACCATGGAGGCCTACATCGATGACATGGTGGTCAAGAGCAAGGCCGAGGAGAAGCACCTGGCAGACCTACAAATCATATTTAATATTCTGAAGGAGCACAAGCTTCGGCTTAATGCTTCGAAATGTTCCTTCCGTGTCAGCTCAAAACATTTCTTAGGCTACCTGGTCACACGCCGAGGCATTGAGGCCGACCATTCACAGATCTCGGAAATTCAGAAGATATAAGATCCCAGGACTTTGAAGGAGGTGCAGAAGCTTGCAGGAATGATGGCAGCTCACAACCGTTTCATCAGCTGATCCTCAGACAAGTGACGGCCATTCTACAAGGTCTTGAAAAAGAATAACCGGTGGCACTTCTTGTGGACCGACCAGTGTAAGGAAGCCCTCGGCCACCTCAAAAAATACCTATCCTCGGTCCCTCTTATTTCCAAACCAATATAGGGGAAGAGATGTTCCTCTACCTGCCTGTAACCCCACATGCTGTCAGCTCAACCTTGGTTCGGCAAGAAGGGGTCGAGCAACTCCCAGTCTACTTTTCAAGCAAGTCTCTCATCAGTGCAGAAACCATGTATCTTACTCTGGAAAAACTTGCCTATACATTGGTTATTACTTCCAGAAAACTTGCACCTTACTTTCAGGCACACACCATTGTTGTCTTGACCGAATTTCCCCTTCGGTCAAAACTAAAATGTGTCGACTTGTCCGACCGAATAACTAAATGGGTCGTTGAACTCGCTAACTTCAACATCAAGATCCAACCGAGAACAGCCATCAAAGGCCAGATCCTGGACGACTTCATTGCCGAGTTCTCCCCTCGGCCTGAGGAGTCTCGTGCCAAAAAAAATCATGCCACTCAAGCCCAGTCGCAGCAATTGCTGGACCAAGACGCTTAGAGGATGTTCATCGATGGTGCTTCGAATTGCCGAGAGAATGGGGCTGGAGTTGTTCTCATCTCCCCCGAGGGTATCACTCAAGAACATTCCCTACGCCTCAACTTATGTGCTTCCAACAATGAAGCTGAGTATGAAGCCCTACTTGTCGTACTAAAGGTTGCCGAGGAGTTGGAGATTCAGAGCCTCAAGGTTTATAGTGACTCTCAGCTCGTAGTCAACCAAATCAATGGTGACTATGAGTGCCGAGACGAGCAGATGGGGATCTATGTACAGAAGGTAAGAGAGAGGTTGGGACTATTCAGTGAAATTCAAATCCAGCAGGTCGGTAGGGAGCAGAATGCTCATGCTGATGCTTTAGCAGGAATAGCCTCAGCAACAGAAGTTAAGGAGCAGAGGACAATCATCGTCCAGAGCTTGGATCAGTCAAGTATAGAAGCAACGAAGCCAGTGGCAGTCTACTTCATCAGTTAGGGTCCAAGTTGGATGGACCCCATCATTTCCTTTCTCAAAGACAGCTCGCTATTAGAAGATAAGAGGGAAGCCCACCGAATCGTCCACAAGTCGTCTCAGTTCTGGCTATACCCCAAATCAAAGCTCTACAAACGGTCATTCTCGGGGTCGTACCTCCTGTGTGTACACCCAACATTAGTGGAATGGGTGTTGCAAGAGCTCCACGCCGGCAGCTACGGCGCCCACATAGTGGGAAGATCAATTGCTCACACGGCCATCTCACAGGGTTATTGGTGGCCGAAGATGATAGAAGATGGGGAGGAGGTCATGAAGAAGTGTGATGCTTGGCATAGGTTTTCCCCAATTATCAGACAGATTGCTAAGGAACTCACCCCCTTGACCAGTCCATGGCCTTTTGCTCAGTGGGGCTTAGACATCATTGGAAAGCTTCCTATGGCACCAGGTGGGTTCAAGTTCCTGATTACTGCTATGGATTACGTTTCCAAGTGGGTAGAGGCTTAATCTATAGTCACTATAGAAGATAAGGATGTCAAAAGATTCGCATGGAAAAATATTGTCTCTCGCTTCGATATTCTATACGCCTTCATCTCTGACAATGGCACTCAATTCGTGGGGGACCGCTTCACCAATTTCTGTGCCGAGCATAGAATCAAGTTGTACAATTCAACTCCACACCATCTCCAAGGCAACCGACAGGCCAAAGCATCGAACAAAACGATTGGAAGCGGAATCAAGAGAAGACTCCAAGCAGCAAAAGGAAGATGGGCTGAAGAGCTTCCCAGCATCCTGTGGGCCTACCGAACAATACCTCGACGCTCCACAGGACAGACCCCATTATCACTAGCCTTTGGTATGGAAGCAGTCATCCCGTTTGAAGCCGGACTGCCAACCATCAGAACCGAAGCATTTGATGAAGCCACCAATAGCATAGCAATGGACAAGGACCTAGACTTGGCCGAAGAAAAGCAAGACTCAGCTAGGATCAGACTAGCATCCTACCAATAAGGAGTGGCCAGAAACTTCTCACGGACGGTCTGGCCTAGGACCTTCAAGATAGATGACCTTGTCCTAAAGAAAGTTGTTGGTAACAAGAATAAAAGCTCTGACGGAAAGCTCGGCCCCAACTGGGAAGGGCCGTATAGAGTGATCGGCCAGGCAGGGACCGGGGCTTATCAACCCGAAGAACTAGATGGTGTGCCAATACCGAGACCGTGGAATGCTACCAACCTAAGAAGATATTACCACTACACAAGATGTAATTTGGCCTAGGGCCCTTACCCATCAATAAAATGGATCTTCACAAAGTTTTTTGCATTTCAAGAATTTTGCCTATCTTTTTTATCAGTGGTAGTGCCAAAGCACCAATAGTTGTCGTTCATCTACAAAACGTGCATGCAGCTCTTTGGTGGCATTGCCGAAACAGCTTACAGTTGTCGTTCATCTACAAAATGTGCGTGCGGCTCTTCGGTGGCATTGCCGAAGCAGTTTGCAGTTGTCGTTCATCTACAAAACGTACATATAGCTCTTCGCTGGCATTGCCAAAGCAACTTACAGTTGCCGTTCATCTATAAAACGTACATACAGCTCTTCGGTGGCATTGCCGAAGCAGCTTATATTTGTCGTTCATCTATAAAACATGCATGCAGCTCTTAGGTGGCATTGCCAAAGCAGCTTACAGCTACCACTTATGTATGAAACATGCAAGTGTCCCTTCGGTGGAATTGTCGAGGCAGCTTGCACGCAAAACACTAAACATATCCCTCCGAGCCAAGGACAAGGTTTTGGCTAAATAAAAACTCTTCCTTGGCTGGGGGAAGAAAGTTAGACATCAAGAAGCAGCAATTAGACAGACAGTGCGAGTCAAAACACTTATAAAAAATTAAAGTTTTTACATAACAATAGGAGGACCGGCCACAGGTCAGCTCGGTTTAGAAATTGAGCAAACAAACAAAAGCAAATAAGAAGGCCCTCGAGCTCTAGGGATGGCCGGATCAGTCATGGAAGGCTCGGCCCCAGAAGTTTCCGGAGCTACTGCCAGAACCAACCAAGCCCCACCTACGGCGAAAGACATGAAGGGAATGGCACCGATTGACTCAGCATCATCCTTCACTCTGGTTGATACCAAGCCACAGATCTAGCCCTTCTGAAAGAGCAGATCCTTTACGCGGCCAACCTGACCACGGTACTCCGCCTCGGCCTCATCAAAGCCTTTATTGTAAAACTCATTTTCAAGGCCAGCCATACTCTTGTTGTCCTCCTCCAGTCTGGCCCTCGCCGCCTCGGCCT
Organism: Monotropa hypopitys; assembly: GCA_002855965.1. Taxonomy (NCBI): domain Eukaryota; kingdom Viridiplantae; phylum Streptophyta; class Magnoliopsida; order Ericales; family Ericaceae; genus Monotropa; species Monotropa hypopitys. Next base: position 6,914 of record NMUG010007613.1, read on the forward strand.
CGGTCTTCAGCTTCGCGATCTCGGCATCCTTGGCAGCAATATCTGCATCCCTAGCAGCCAGCTCGGCATTCTTGAACTCATTGCTGACTTCAATAGCATTGGACTTGTCGACCAGTTCAGCAGAGGAGCACATAGCCTCCTTTAGTTTCTTCTTGTTCTTCTCATTTTCTTTCTGGGCCGACCAGGAGGAAACTAGAAGATCGGTGATGTGTCGTTCCACCCCTGCTCCAGCAGTCATTATCTGCAAAAAGTCAAAAGTTATCAAATCAAGACCGAAGCCAAAGATAAGATAAATAGAAGCAACAAATGAAAAGACGTACCCGGCCAGCACAGTACATCATTTGTCGGAAGCAGGTTGTCACGCCTCGGATTTTCAAACTTTTTTTTTTTGAAAACAATTTAAATAAAAGCAGGGGGAAACATTATTTGTAGTATCTACACATTCCATTCTGTTCTCATTACATTTACAGATACAAATGATACAATATGAATAGAAAAGCGAAAGCTAGAACAAATGCCAAATGGCTACAACTGTGCAGAACTGCAAAGTAAAGAGCTAAACAGTAGAGAAGAGTGAGGGTACATCCCACCCTCGGGAGCTAACAAAGTACCAAAAGAAACCTGCTGCAACGACCTCTGAAAACCCGAAAGCTGACGAAGCTCCAAGCTCAAAAATCTCAACACGTCTCTGCAACAACCTGTGGGGGGACCACGAAGGTGTAAGCATACCACGGCTCAGTAGATAAACTCCTGACCACTACCAAACATGCACGGGTGGTGCATGCCTAGGAGGGGCCAGCACAAGTAGTAAGGCAGTAAACAGGTGCAACAGTAGTAGACAACAAAGTAGAGAAGCTGTAAAGAGAAACACAAGTAGTAGAGCAGGAGACAGAGGGCGACACAAAGCGGCAAAGGCGACCTAGCTATAGGTCCGTCAACTAATCTCCGCAAGTGCAAGAGGAGTAAAGGTGTCAACCCTAAGGAATAATTCAACTCAACCTCAAGTCGTCACTACCAACTCTCTACTAAGGGCAAGGGGCCCACCGTCAAGGTACAAAAGAAAGGTAAAGGAACCAAGGGTGCACGTAGTGTAAGCCCATCACAAAACAATAGTGACAAAGGCATATCGTCGGCAAGTGTGTCAAAACCCAAACCGTAACCTCAAATGAACACCAAAGGTACAACCTCCCAAGTCCAACGGAAGCAAGCGTCACTGAAGATGTTGAATCCACGGTAATGGCAAGTGGAACCCCAAGTAGCCCAGGTACTCAAACCATCAGTAACCTCCTTAACTACAAATGCCACCTCCTCTCGAACCACCACCAGTTGCCGACCACCACCTACACCACCAGCCGCTCACAACCATCCTCCAGCCCGCTCCACCATGCTAGAACTGCGGCTGTGCGCCACCGAGCTCTGCTCCTGCCGCCAACTGCTGCTGCCGTCTCCCTCCAGCCCGCCACCTGCCGCGCTCCACTCTCTCCCTCTTTCTCTCTCGGAAGCCATGGGAGGTTACGGGAGGGGGAGTTACAGGAGTGGGTTTTGGGTTTTGGGAGGGAGAAGGGATACGGGACAGGGGGCTGGGTAGGGTTTAGGAAAAGTCTCCTTTTATTTATTTTTTTTGCTTTATATTTTTGTTTTGTTTTCTTGTTTTATTTAATTACTAATACTATTCTCTTTAATAATAATAATATTGCTATTATTATTTAAACACAAGAGGGGTTCCAAAGTATAATTTAAAACCAATGAATTTAATTTAACGGACTAAAATAATTTGAGTCACTATTCCGCTTTTAAATTTTTGACAATTTAGTTTAACGGGATACGGAAAATTGGATCGTTACATCTCATACCTCTTAAAGAAATTTCGTCCTCGAAATTCAGTAAAGAGAAGATGGGATGAGAACCAAACCATCCGTCCCACGAAACAAAGGAATCTCAATTCTCAATGGGTGAACCGAAACCAAAACTCATTGTCACTACGATCTCCTCAAGAGTCAAATCACACAAAACACGGTAACATCATTGAATGAAATGCTTAGATTCGATACGGTTGCTCAATATTTAATGGACACAAGTTTTCGCAAAGGCACGACCTCACCTTGACATCCAACAATTTACTCGCGAATAGAACAATGCAAGAATACCTTTCTCGATCCACGAACCCACAAACATGTCACGGTACAAAAGAATATTTCCGAATATGATACGGATACATCGGCATAAATTGATCCCGCACACGTCAAGCCTTCTTTTCGATTTCGCAAACTCGTATGTGAATAGTTTTCGTTTCGCCGTCCTTCAAAAAATTCACTAATTTCACTATGGTACGCCGATACACGAAGGATACGTCAAAGACACGTCGATATGCCTTCAAGGCCGTTTACACGAACGTTTAGCGAATTTATAACTAGTGAAGATATGTTATCGCACCAATACCCACGAACCAACTGCAATAAATACAACACATAAAAATGCTCAAAATCCCGAGCCAAAGAACACATCACACCAAACACACACATCCTAGTGTGGTAAACGTATGACCTTGGTGATTTGCTTTGAGATGCCCCGGCCAGTAGCTTTTCTCAAACCAATTCATCACGTCAAACGTGTATCACATAACCAAAGAGAACCCACGCACCCACGCACGCCAAAATGTACATGTGCCAAGCCCAAACAACATGGCATGGCACAAACTCACTCCAAGTCTAGACCACAATATGCATTCGCACCCAACTTTCCCACGCTCAAAAGTATACGCGTCTGTTTTGTCCACTAATTTCTCTTCAACGATCAAGTAACGTCCAACGTACAAACGTAAAGAACGAGAACGGGAAATCTCTTATTCAACTAAAATTTTCGCAACTGAACTAGGGATACTCGCATTCCGATCAAGGATACAATGCCGAAGCATAACGGACGCAAATCGTCGAATCTGATTCTGCTAAAGTCTCACAACCAAAATTTGAACTATCAACGTTCGAGCCAAAGATGCAACATCGGTAGAAGATGAACACGAGGACACTACATCTTTTGAACATGAGAAAGTTCTACCGAAATCAGGAGTGAAACAAAGTCGACAAAGATCACCCGACTAAAAGTCCAGAATAAAGTGACACGCTACTTGGGTGATTCGCACTTTGAGATGTAACTCAAATAAAATAACACAAGGAATGTGAGAAGTCACACCACAGGTCTCAAACAAGACGCGAGTCAAGGAAATGTCACCCAAGAATCAATAAGTCTTACAATATACTGAGAATGGAGTACAGTTCAAATGATTGCGATCAAGGAGTTACCAAACTCCGCAACGAGTCATCAACAAGGTATGACAAAACACCACATACCAAATGAACTATGATTTGATACCAAAGATCGCCAACAGAAGAAACAACACATGGCTCATGGCCAAATGAACACGAAGGTTCCCAAATTTCCAAGACCTACTAACTCATAGTCGACCAAACACGTAAGGGGAAATCACAGAATAAATGAGGTGACCGATGAAAGAGTCACTGTGGAACGACAACTCCAAGTCGAGTCCAAGGATGAATGACACTAGTGGTCAGTGCCAAAGAATGTCGACCAAGGGAATTTACAAAGACCACCACTGATAGGTACCAAGATAAAGAAGGTCACGGGCCACACGAAAGAGTAAAAGGGACAACTCCTGATATGGTGTGGACACCAGAGTTACTGCCTGAGTCATAAGAGAGGGATAAGGCCCGACAAACACACATGAGTTTTCACACAAGTATCGTAACCAAGATTCGAGATAGAAAAAACGTGCTAACTGTCACCAAATCGCTAAGAGGTCAAACTTGAAAGAGTTACATCGGTGACCTTCAATTCAATTACAACTCAAGGAAGACGCAATTGTGATTCAACCAATTGGTAAGGAGCAAGACGCATTGCAACAGGAATGCCAACAACGTTCAGGGTTTCAAAGATATAACAACTCCTTACAAGCCAAGGATTTGCTTCAAGAGTCTCATCTATGCCATCGAGCTGAATAAGAGCCAAACAAAGGGATCCTCTCAAGGCACTCAAGGCATAACTCGCAACTAACCGAAATCGTCAATCGAAAGATCCGAGCGGGTACAAGGAAGACGAACAACTTCCACGTACATTCAAGCTTCCATCTGAACAGTAAGCTCCAAGTGACCACGAACGAACATCCATGTCAAATTTCGTATGACCAACCGATTCTAAACTAACGTAAGGTAAGAATTTCTATGAGAAAGGGCACGTCGCAACCGAACTTATATTTGCGAACTAATGAACAACGGCATCACTTAGCCTACAAAATCCAAAACGAGTGCAACTAAATCAATTTCGCGAAGAGATATGACCTACGGGTCATACCCCTTAAAGAAGAACACTGGGAATCTCGATAACGCCTCAAGAATATCACTAAGGCAACGAACGAAACACGAACTCCTACGAACCACAAAGTCAAATCCACAACAATTTCCCAAGAGCTCGCATCACAGGAAGAAGAATAACCAAATTACCAAACTCAAGGAACTCTAAGAAATACTTCCAATCGCCAAACCGAAGACAAGGTCACCAAAATCCCAACACCACGTGCCAATAAGATCAAAGTTCTTCCTTACGAACAACCGAACAAGGGGAAACTCACAACGACAACCTCAAATACTTTCTTCGATCTCATTTTGTCACCGGACATGAACTCAACTCTAGCGACACAGAGGAGCCTACAACTGCACAAAAATCTCAAAAGATACATCAAGGATGCTAAGAGTAGGGATACCAAGATACTCAATAACCATAAGCCAACTGAACTTGCCACAAAGACCAACACTCGACTTTCCAGGGATGGAGAAACTCGACATCCGTGGAAGGAGACAGAACAAACAGAATACCAACAAGAAGTAGAACCAAGAAGCAAGAGTGCATCACACGCACACAAGCACGATGAAAGAACAAAGTAATGACCCATAAAACCCATGGAGACTAGGTGTCTCCCCACGGTTCCAAGGTATTCGAACCGAAAGCTCTGATACAAAGTTGTCACGCCCCGGATTTTCAAACCATTTTTTTTAAACAATTTAAATA